>PVJL010013922.1:0-30157 GCA_004026885.1 Lyroderma lyra | reverse complement strand
AAAAAAAAAAAAAAAAAAAAAAAAAAAAAAAAAAAAGAGAATGAAATACCTGGGAATTAACTTAAGAACATGACAGACTTATACACAGAAAACTATGACACTTTTGAAAGAAATTGGGACAGACGTTAAGAGGTGGAAAAATATACCCTGTTCGTGGATAGGAAGACTTTTAACATTGTTAAAATGGCCATTCTGCCCAAAACAATCTACAGATTTAATGCAATACCCATCAAAATACCATAATCATACTTTCGTGAAGTAGATAAAAGAATTAGTAAATTTATATGGAATCATAAACGACCTCAAATTGCCAAAGCATTGAAAGAAAACATTGGTACTAAACTTATAGACCTGGGACTCAAGGAAGACTTCATGGACTTGACCTCAAACGCAAGGGAAGTAAAAGCACAAATAAATGAATGGGATTATATCAAACTAAAAAGCTTCTGCACAGCAAAAGAAACCATGAACAAGGCAAAGAGACAACCAACTGAATGGGAGAAAATGTTTGCAAATAACACATCAGATAAGGGTCTAATATCTAAAATATATAAAGAACTAATAAGACTTAACAACAAAAAACAATCCAATTAAAAAGTAGGCAGAAGAACTAAACAGACACTTCTCCCACGAAGAAATACAAATGGCCAGCAGACATGAAAAAATGCTCAACCTCATTAGCTATCAGGGAAATGCACAATGAGATACTACCTCACACCTGTTAGAATGGCTATTAACCAAGACAAGGAATAACAAGTGCTGGAGAGGATGTGGAGAAAAAGGGACTCTGGTACACTGCTGGTGGGAATGCAAATTGGTACAACCACTGTGGAAGGCAGTGTGGAGTTTCCTCAGAAAATTGGGAATGGAGCTACCATTTGACCCAGCAATCCCCCGTCTGGGGATCTATCCAAAAATCTTGAAAACCTTTGTCTGCAAAGACTTATGTACCCCAATGTTCATGGCAGCACTGTTCACAGTGGCCAAAACATGGAAGCCACCAAAGTACCCTGCGACAGATGACTGGATAAAGAAGCTGTGGTACATATACACAATGGAATATTACTCAGCTATAAGAAAAGATGAAATATTGCCATTTGCTACAAAATGGATGGACCTGGAGATCATCATGCTTAGTGAAATAAGCCAGACAGAGAAAACAAAGAACTGTATGACTTCACTCATATGCGGAATATAAAACTGAAAGCAACAAAGTGAAAAGAAATGAACAAACAAACAAACATACCATGGACACAGCCAATAGTTTAATATTTATTTGGGAATGAGTGGGTTAGGGAGGAGCGAAGGGGGAGGAGTTGGGAGAGGAGAGGGGAAACTAGAAATAGGGTGATGGAAAGAGAAGTCACAATAGGTGGTGAACTTATTATACAACAAGTTGACAATGCACTGTAGAATTGTATGCCTGAACCCTATGTAATCCTTGCTAACAGATGTCACCCCAATAAGTCTAACAATAGAAATGAATTTAAAAAAGATGTATTTTACACACACACACACACACACCCCTACACACATCCCAGACTATTACATAGAAATGAAAAAGAATGAAATCTTGCCATTTGCGACAACATGAATGGACCTGTTAGAGGGTATTATGATAAATAAAATAAGTCAGGCAGAGAAAGTCAAATACCATATGGTTTCACTTATATGTGGAATCTAAAAAAGGAAATGAACCAACAAAAACAGACTCATAGAAACAGAGACCAAATGGTTACCAGAAAAGAGGGGGTGAGGAGAAGGGTGAAAAAGGTATAGGGGAATATAGTCAATAATATTGTGGTTAGTTTGCATGGTGCCAAGATGATTTGTAGAATTAGTGGAGTGGTCACATTGTAGTATTCAGAAATATATAGAAATATATAGATATGCCAAATCACTATATTGTACACCTGAAAGTATTATAAGCAGTATAATATTGTATACCAACTATACTTAATTAAATTTTTAAAATTTATCAAACTTTAAAACAAATCCATTTAGTCACAGATTTAGTGTCTGGGAAACTGAAGGCACCTCCTCCACCCTGCCAAACTTGTTCCCTGTGCCCAAAGACCTTATTGTATGAAAAGACTCAGGAATGGAAAGAACACCAGCAGCATGCAAGCCGGCATCTCTAAGAGCCAATCTAAATCTCCCTCTCTCTCTCAAACACTCAAACACACACACACACACACACACACACACACATGGAATAACCCCTTCTTCAAGCTCATCAGTTAGCTACTTGAGTGGGTAGAGAAGAAAAGCAACCGTGTTCCACATGGGAGCCTAGGACATAGAGGGTGAGAGTTCATATTTTATGGGTGCAGGCAGGAACATGAAGAGAGGGGAAATTATTCCATTTGCAATAAATATTGTAGCTTTTTATCCAAATCCTTGTGAGTTGTTCTTGAATTTTTAGTATGATGTAGGTGAACTTCACTTATTTAGATATGCTTACTCCTTCATTTAGCTCATTTTTTTAAATGCTAAAGTGTCTTTGAGAAGGCAGTATTATACAAGTGCCTCCTACTTCCATTAATCTTATGTATCCATAAAAATGTATTATCTCTATCACACTAATTATATTACAAAAATGAGCTCATTAGTTTTTCTACATTTATTTATTTCATAGTGGAAATATAAAGGTTGATATTTATAAAGGAGCTAAAACTTAGCTCCTTAAATTTTCACCTTTATGTTTAATATACACTCAATTATAACATTAAATTTGAATCTGTCTCCTTAAATGCTCGATGTGCCAGCTCTGGGCCTGTTTTCCAAACTCAGATGCATTCCTTACCCTTCCCTGCTCTGCTCTGCACTGTAGGGATGGGGAGGGTCCCCTTCAAACAGTTTCCCAGGCTCCCATTTTAGCTGCTTCCAGCTGGGTCCAGCCAAATGAAGACACTGGCTGGGAATCTGGGGATAGGCAGAAGCCAGTGTTTCTACATCAGGCTGCATCTCCGACAGAGGCTGAGACTTGGTGACCCCAGCTGTTCCAGGTAGGCCCATTTCTGCCCAGTGACCAGGCCATAGGATCCAGGATCTCTATTTCCTCTTTGTCCCTCCAGCCTAATAGTGGCCCTGGCTTCCTACTCTTTCTAACCTCTGGGCTTCTTTGATGACACTCTAGTTGGCTTTTCAGCTATGCCATCACATATATAATCAATTCTCTGTACTAAATTCCTTCCACTTTTAAATATATGGAATGGTCTCTTTTCCAGTTTGGACCTTGAGTGATGCTTTTACCTTGAAATATTTTATTTACATATCTTTCTGAGATCATGAAAATGAACTCCCTTGAGTGAGGAAAAAAAGAGTGTGATTAATATAATTACCAGTGTAAAGAACCTAGCTATTATTTCTCAAAGTATGTTCCACATGAAACCTGTATCTAATGGTTTAGAAGGCCTATGCAAAATGGGTTCCTTGGTCCAGTGTTTGAAACATAATGGGTTAAACAAAATCAAATGGCTTTCTTTAATATTATATCTCTCAGAGACTTTAATGTTCTAGTATGCATTGTAACTTTTCAAAAAGGAGACACACACAGAACTTGCCAAAGTTATTTAATCAGGGAATTTACTTTTTCAAGAAAACCAAATAACATTCCCCAGGGCTCGAGTTTCATACACCCAGTTTAGGAAATCCTGAATAACAGTCATCTCAACCAGAGTTTGATAGGAGTAGGGTAGACTCACTTGAGATGGAGGGCTGGTAATATCTCCATGTTCTTGCTTTAAGTACATACATTAGATACCAGAGGTAGGTGACTAGCCTGATGCCTCATAATTAAATTGAAGGAGCTTGCTTGTATCTTCACTTGATTGCAGGAAGCAAGTTTGGGCTAAAACTTGCCTGCTACACCTGTATTAGTACTTGAGGGAATCCCAGTTTAGGGACAAAGGGAAAATCTGTCTCTGGGGCATTCTGAGGCCACCCACCTCAACACTAAGTGTTGGCATGACTCCTATTTATGGATTGATCTAGAGTTGCATCCTGATGGGCTCCAAGAAAATGACCGTAGTAAGGTTTGATTTTTAATCATTCTAGAACCCATGACATGCTTTAGGAGTTCCAGACGAACTGCAGTGTGGTGTAGTGGGAAACACATGGGTCAGATCTGAGTTTAGACCTGTGGGACCAGGGGCAAGATTATTAACCTATTTGAGCCTACTTCATTATCTGTAAGAATCTGGAATTTAATAATCTGTTGTGAAGATTAAATGAGGTACGTAAATGCATTCCGGAAAGTGCTATGCAGATATTAGCCAGAGTTATATTTTATTCTTCTATAGTCAGTTCAATTTAATGTTCTCTCCCATTATTATTTTTATGCTTGTTTTAACTTACTTTTTTTATTTTTTTGGGTAGTTCCCTGGCTGGGAATCGAACCCAGGCTACGGTGTTGAGAGCTCCAAAGCCTAGTCACTATGCCACTAGGGAAACCCGTTTTAACTTTTTGAAAATTAAAATTTTAAAATAATTTCTGACTTAAGTTGCAAAAATAGAATTCTCATATACTTTCCATTCAGATTCCCTAAAATATAACAAACTCACAGCACAAAACCCAAGAAATTAACATTGATATAACTTAGTCAAACTCACTAATGTCCAATTTCTGGTCCAGCATCCAACTGAAGATCATATGCTGCGTTTAGTTATGTCACGTGTTTTCTTTATCTGGGCATTCCTTAGTCTTGGCCTTTCATTATCTTGATAATTTTGAAGATTTGAAGACAGTTATACAGAATATCCCTCAGGTTGGGTCTGTGTGATGCTTTCTCATGGTTAATAGTAATATTTGGCATTAATGGTGATGCTTTATGTGTATTCATGCCATCAGGGGTGGTATAATGATGGCAATACAGTGTCCTGGTTAAGTGCTTGCACTCTATTCACAATACTTGGGTTCAAAATCTGGCTGTACCAAACTGTGTGACCTCAATTTGTGACTCAGGTTCCTTATCTGTCAAATGCAGAAGTGTGAATAATATCTATTTTATAGGCTTGTTGGGATTATTAAAGGAGTGAATATATTTAAAGTCATTACAACAGTGGCTGGCACACAGTAACTGCTGTATGTGTGTTAGCTAATGAGTTGGGATTTTAGTGGCTTTATGGTAGGAAATACGCCCTTGCAAACTGATGAAGAGACCAAAGCTGCAACAGGCATTTTAGCCACGGGCATCCTTTGTCCCCCTCTATGTAAAGAGACAGGGCCAAAGACCTGCTGCCAGCAGAAATTCTGGCCTACCAAAAGGTGCACTGTTCCTTTTAGTCAGAAGCCTGCCCCTACCACTTGCTCTTAAATTAAGGTCTATGAAATGACTTATTTCATACACACAGCAACATTTATTCAACACAATAGGTCCACATACTAGGAACTGAGCTCACGTTTCCTTGCCCATCAGTTGCTGGGGAAAATGTGTCAAATTAAAAAAAAAAGTCATGAAATAATTAAGCCCCTTCTTTTCTGACAACTATTCCCACAACTAAGCCCTTGAAGCTTCATTAGTATGCATCCAGCACTTCAGCCACGGACACATTCACTAAATAACCATAGTGATAACCTCAGACCCTAACCTTTGCATGTGCTTCTTGTTGAAGAGGCCAAACCACTCAAGACCCTCACAATACTTACTTTATTGGCTAATCCTGGGCAGACTCAGCAGTGAGGAAGCTCCCCATAAGGCTGGATGGGGGGAAGGGAAGGAAGCCTGAATAGACTAATTCCAAGAAGTTAGAAAGAATCTAGACACAGCTATGAAAATTTGGTAAATGACAACTGTTCATTTAAAAAGTCAAAGCAATAAAAACCTTTAATATATAAATTAACAATGCTTTCATCTGAACAGCAAATGATAAATTTAACAAAGCAACGTTCATGCTTTACCTCATTTGACCATCCCTACTCCTAAGACAGCATTTCACAGGTGAGAAGAAAGATGATTGAAAAGGAAATGGCTCTAAGTAGCAAAGCTGAAACTTTAATGCAGGTCTCACCTCCAAATACAGCATATTTCCCACTTAACAGAAAAGGCTACAAAAACAGAGGCTGAAGCGTAAAAATGTAATACATCCAAACACGGTGAGTGGAGAAACTTTAGTTTAGCATGTTAAGGAGAGCAGGGTTTTTCAAAAGAGGCTTTCACAAGGCCTTGGATGGAGGCTGAGCAATGTCACAGAAGGGAGGGAGAGGGAGGGTAGGAGGAAGAGGGAAAGAGGAAGAGAGAGGTGTACACACACATTTTGGACCAAGTTGCAAGCTATGGTAAAATACTTGCATCTCTGGCTACTTAAGAATCAAATAATTTCAATGGAATGGAGACACAGACTATACATCACACCACCTGCAATGTGTGGGCAGCAGCAAGCACACTGCCAAGCACAGCGTAGACTTTCAATATGTATTTACTGATTTGGCTGTACTTTTATCCATGCAGTAACAAGATACAGTCTTTTTCAAAACTCTTGCCAATATCATAACCTCCCCAAATTAGGTACTGCCCTAAAATGCCAGTTGAACTAATATAGAAATGGTCAATCTTTTGTGATTTGTACAGGCAAAGAGGAAACTCATTTTCCATCACTAAAATGCTTCCATATTGTTTTTATGTCAACTGGACCTTTCCAAAAAAGAGGCTACAATATCGATCATATTATATCAAAGTTTATTGATTACATCAAACAAAAATTTCTGTAATGAAAAAGGCAAATTGCATTCATAAAAGATGGCATTCACATTCATAATATTATAGAAAGCAACAACGTAGATGTAAAAAATTGCTCTAGTGAAAAATGTAATATTGCAGTACCATTTTGCAAGCTGAAAAATAATTCTGTCAACACTTGCATAAAATTTGCACATTTATATACTGCATGTTATTAAAAAGTTCCATCATTAAATTATGAATTCTGCAAATTTAGGCTTACATTTATACTGTTGCTGGTGTAAATGTGGTAGATATGAAATTTATGTTTTCAGTTTAGTAGTTAACATCCTCAAACATTGGACAACAATTGTAAAATTAGAAGGACATTTTGCAGTTCAAAATTATTCAAATGGTGAATATATAATCCTATCCTTACATTGCCCTCCTTTCTCTGTCACAAATTAAGGTGGTTATAGTGCTAGGCATATTGCATGGCTTACTTCAAATTATTCCACTTGTTAACCCCACACCAGCCATTTTTTAGCTCATCAGTAAAATATCTCTTTCAAAAAGGAAAAGTCAGCTCCCTCCTCAAGGACCTAAACCATGGTATTACACATAACTGCCATTGTGAATTTGAACCACAGTGTAATATGTAGCTGAGACATGACTCTAAACCCCCCTTACTCATCTTTCTTCCTGGCTGCAAGGAATTTTATATGCCACCAGTTATAGTTCCACTACTATGAATACTCTGATTATGTCAAATCTCCAATAGTTCTGCATTAAACAAGGCTCTTTATCTATTGTGGTTCTCTTGTTTTATTCACAGTCCCCATAGTTGTTATATAAAACAACAATTATAATACATCAACAAGTATAAAAACATGAACATGAACAAAAAGAACAATGACAAAACAAAAGCTTTCCTGGGTCTGATTTTTTAGCTCTTTGGAATAGGCAAACAATATAGACTTTGTTAGACTGCCTCAAATACAGTCCTCGTGAACACAGCACTCATAGGTAAGGTATGAATGACACCAAACAAAATATTCAAAAATAATACTGATAGATGAGAACAAATAAAAGAATAAAAATGGGTCAATATGGAATGGTTTCTAATAACTGAAATTATGTACTTTTTAGAATTTAAGAAAAACTACACCTAAACATTAACACAAAATACACATGGAAGAATCAAATGTGCCAACATGGATTATATAAATACATTAGTATAAATTGATCCCATTACTTTTCCAAATCAAGGTACAACAAAACCGGAAACTGGGATGAAAACACTTCTATCCAAAAAGGGGTTTAACATTTAATGAAGACATTTCACATTTACTTCTATGATTTAAATGAACTCATTAGGAGGCTAAAAACTCCTTCTAGTCCAGTAAGTCAAGGTCTTTTACTAAAGAGAATCTCAAGGTTTAGAGTTAGGTCATCAAGCAGCCAAGTTTGCTGTGAGAGATTTCATGTTCAGTCAAGGCTTTGTAGGCTGACACACTGTCTTGGGATGGATCAATCCTTCCTTCCCAGATTGGCCAGTTAAAAAAAGTGCTGCATATATGAACAAACGTAGCCTCTTTCAAATAAAAATGTTCTGTTTGAAATAAGCTTTTCTTCCTCTCTACAAAAAGTTATAAAAGACTGATGTTGCAAATGACCTTTACTTTGTATGTAACTATGGCTTTGCTCATCTTACCTCAGATCTCAGTGAAACTATTTTGAGGAAGGAAGGACTAAGTGATTGGAAATGTTTTATTTTTCAAACCTAGTAGCCATAAACCCATTTTGTGGGGTTTAAACTTAGAAAAACAAAAAATTTTTTTCCTGATTCTCATAAAAATACCTAGAATTAACATCCTTTCCACTTATTCAAGGTAATTTTGGCAAGGATATATTATCAAGACAAAATTAGCATGTGGATGAACAGAAAGGATTAATTATTCTATCTGGTGTATTGATATCATTTAGTCTTCTTGTATTTTCAAGTATTCCTTTCATATGTTTGAAGGAATAATTAAAGATTACCATTCAGCAGAAACAAGAAATATGATCCAGCCTATTTCTTCTGCCAGGCAAAAAAAGAAATGTTAGCAGTATCTATCCATTCCAATTGCATGACTTCTATTTTATACTATTGTATTTAAATCCATTCACAGAGTTCATGGGAGCACCCATTTAGTAGTTACATTATTTTATCTAAAGCCAGAAATGCAAAATATTCTTGCTTTCAACTTCCATATCATTTGTAACTTAAATCTTTGGCCATAATGGCTACTTATAATAACTGTAAATGCTTATAAGAGTCATTTGGTATTTTAATGGACCCTTATTCTGAACCCTAGACATAAGAGAGTAGTTCAGTTTGTTGCATATCAAATGTCCTGAGATGATAACTTTTTTTGTAGTTGTTTCTCCATGTTTTCTTTTTTAGCTGTAATCACTGTCAATATGCTTGTAGGACAATAACATAGGCAGTTCAAGATTCAAATTCTGAAAAATTTAAAATATACAGAGTTAAAAGATTTACTTTAATAATAATAATAATAATGTGAAATCATCTGTTTAGCATTTTCAAAAATAAATCAAGTAGTAAGTTTTGTTATGAGAGTAAAGCAACTGTTTTATCAAAGTGTCAAGTTTTATTCACATGCAGGGAAAAAGAAAGAGTAACACAATAACCAGTTTTTAATCCTTTTGTAATTTGTGAGCTGAATAGATTCAGACTTGCTTTTGCTTTTGAACTGCTCCAGGGTTCTCCTAATAGTTGTTACCACTAGGACTGTCCAACCCAGCAGAGGCTTACCTCACCAAGATAACCTTCTTTAAATCTGTGCACTCATTGAAAACAGGGATATTTTATTTATCTATGTCTAGCACCTAGCACAGTGTCTGGTACATAGCAGATGCTCAGAGCATGCTGAATGAATCAATTACAGTTTTTTGGATGTGTTAATTTTGACATAGAAAGTCTGAAGATATATTCAGTTTTGAAAGATTGTTGTGAAAGTATTTTTCCTTAACTGAAAGAAACATGTTTCCTTCCTACAATACTGAAGTTAATTTTCTTTTTGTTATATCATGTATCTAAAGGTCAACAGACTCTTATGTTTTTCTTACTGTTGTTTTGGAAAAGAAACCACAGAAATTTCCCTTAGAAACCTGTAGATTCTTTTCTGTCCTCTGAATATTATTAAATGCTATGATTGAGATAAGACATGATAGGCCAACTGATCATTGAGTTTAAAAGCAGGTATGTTGAAAAGTAGAAGTTCTATGTCAAGAGAGGGAGCCTTACTTGGATTCTCCACTCTAAAATATAACATTTTTAAACCTGAGTGGTAGAGGGTTTTAAAGGGATATGCCATTTTCTTCCCATTTTGGTGCACCTTCCTTTGCATGGGTGTACTAGAAGTCCTCTACAGCAACTTCTATTATTTTTTATGTTCCATATTCTCATATTAGTTTTTCAGATGGCAAGGTCATGGTGACTCTAACCAAAATAAGGTTGCCATTCACATTGAGAACTTCTAAAAAGTGTTACACAACTCCCTTATCAACACCAAGGGACAAACTGAGTGGGACTAAACTAATTGCCAAATATTTTCCTTGGAGGAGAAATAATGCTACATGAAAACACATTCCTGAAAGAGATAACTACATTAAATATAAAACAAATTTTAAAAAAAGCCCCACAACTTTCTGTGTTCTACGTTAGGCATTGTAGGAGTTGAGGTCCTGGAGAGGCCAAAAGCAGTAGCAGAATCTACTATCTGGCTTAGTCCCCCAAAACACAGATCAAGGTAAAGAAAGCAATTCAGGGGGATACAAAATTATCTTGAAACAGTATAGCAACACACAGCTGAAGACAAGGCTATCTGGGACAAAAGGGTCAAAGAGTTTGAAGGCTACTGGAAAGTAGATTCATTACTGAGGGAAAGATATAAGCAGGTGAGAGTTTGCTCAAAACAGGTGAAAAAAATGCTGATGGAGGGAAAACTATTTAGCTTCCAAAACAACATTGCAGATGCAGACTGTGATGAACTGTAGGAAGTAGAAGAACCAACAGAATCAATCTATTAGTTCAATATTTATTCTTTGCTGGAGGGTGAGGAAGTTGATAGCTGACGAAAAAGTGGGCCTATAAGGTGGACTCATAATTGTTAACTTCAGAGTAAACTGATGATCTGCAATTTCTTTCATAATGATCATTAATTTTTATGTGTCCATGAAAGATAGCCTGGTCCTAAGCTGTTTGGAGTTATTTCCAAGCTGAGAAGCTCGTAAACCCTATTCATGAATGACTCTCAATTTCCATGGATGGATAAAAGACCTATAAAGGTCTAGGGTTATAGGTCACTGCAGTGGGAAATAGAATTCACATGAAAGAGTCATTCTGAGTTCTAGATTCCTCCCATAGCATATCAATTCCTTCAAAATATTTCTGGGATAAATGAAAGAATGTTATAGAATGAATTTACTCATTTTTGGAAAAATTAATTATGAAGCAGTCTATATAATTAGCCTAGCATCCCCCTGAATGGCTAGGAAATATTTTTACCTTTGAAAGTTGAAACATTTAGCTTGAATAAAACTTGACATTAAAAAAATTATTACAGTAGACTGTCTCATTAATATATATTTGGGGATCACACATTTACAAGGACATTAAGTATATACCTGCAAACACACAAGACACAGAACACGGAGATACAGACACATTGAATTCTTTTCACATATGAGTAATTCCAAAAATAACATGCAATGCTAAACTGACTTGATATTATATAGATGCAATTTTGGAATATTTACTTTCAATTTTCCAAATAACATTTTAAAATCAAAATGGTATGTCCTGATCAGTACTAATGAGCATTTTCACATGAGAGCACTGCCATGACTACTTGCCCCTTACAATTTAAATATATTGTACTACCCTTTACTCTGGAAAATGCCTAAAATTTTATTTGTGGAATTAGCAAATTTAAAATACATATATTTCTCCATATTCCAAGTAATGCATCTTTATATTATTTTCAAAGACTCGTACAAAGTTCACCACACCAACAGCAGAGAAAATTTAGAGAGTGATATTTTCATTTTTTTCTTTATAATGCTGTTAATCTGTTTCTTTAAAGCCAGCCTGCTTAACACTAAGTACCTGTTACAGTATATTAGATTCGTCTGAGAATGTTCGTAAAAGAAGAGGTCTGACTGAAGGTCTGGTGGATAATGAGTCAGATGCCTTTTTACAGCTCAGATTTCTCTGTAATAGTGAGGTAAAGATACTTAAAGGAATTGAAGTTTGGTTAACCTACCTGGTGATAAAAATATAGAAGAAACAAATAATTTCGTATATACTATTCTTCCAGCCAAAGTACAAGTGATTATACTATAGCAAATGCACGACATTTAAATGAATATATTTCAAGACCTAAGAAAATCTCCGACTGGAATTAAGTTGTTTTCATGGGAATTAAGTTGTTTTCATGGTATAAGTATATAGACATTACTAGTATGTGGCAAACTTGGGTTATAGAAATGATACTGGTAGGTTACGTGGGAGATGAGTCATTATGGCTTGATTAGTACACCTTACCATCCTTTTGGTGAACACCTCTGAGAGTTATGCCAGTGCTGTCAGTATATCAAAGTAAGAGAAATTTGTGAAAAACATTCCTGTCTGGGTGAACACAACAGCTGTAACACACTGTAGGTTTTGTTGCATACTAGGAATCAACGGGACCAGACACTGTTCCAGTTTATGAAAATCACTTCCTTTCCAGTGTGACAATTTTTAGAAGATGAATAAGTGATTAAAGGAAAATGACAAAATATTCAAGTATCAATAGAAGATTTAAAAATGACTCATGAGAAGTAATTTTTCATAAAGAATAAGAAAATGGTGTCAAGCAAATGAGAATGCAAGCAAGTTGGTACATTAAGAAAGGAAATCACCTTATTCACTCCAAGAGAAACTGTGATTGCTGGAAGTTTGAGAAAGCATGAAGATAGTAGATGTTCCTGAGGAAGGGAGGCGTTTCATTACCTTGTTCACAATTGCACAAAAGGTGGAAAATTGCAGTAGAAAAGAGAGAAATGCAGAAATCAAAAAAAAAGTAAATATTCTCTGAAATGTAAAACATTTAAAAAGAAACCTTGAGAATTCAAAGTCAAAATGACATGTTAGTTCTGAAGATGTTTCTTTTCAAGTTAAAGTAGTTAGACGTATGAATAGTCTACTGTACGTGCAAAATACTATTTCTCTGTATATCAATTTAAAATTATTTTGTTAATGGGAAATTGACCTTTTTTTTTTTTGGTGTGTGGATAGTTCCCTGGCTGGGAATTGAACCCTGGCCACAGCATTGACAGTGCCAATGCTGAAGCCTTAAGCCACTACACCACCAGGGAACTCCTAAAATTGACCATTTTGAATAAAAAAAAAAATTTAAAATATGCTTCTCCATGAAATAAGGCTTATCTCTGATCATTAATTCACTAAGCTACATTGTTTAATATCCATCTATCAAAGAATTATGTTCATGGTCACCAGCGTCTCCTGAGGTGATTATCTCCCCTATCCAACTGTATAGGATGCAATATGAAGGAAACTGGCTGCCCTTGGGCAGCTGCAGGTTAAATACAAATCAAAACTAACACATGAGAAAATATTTGGTGAAATATCACTTTAGTCCCATTTACCTCTGGGTCAATGATTAACTTCCTTTGTTCTAACATAATTTGATGAGTTTCCTTTCTCCTACAGAGATGGCTTCAAAAGCAAAGGCCAAAGAATTAAGAAATTTTCCTTTACAACACCCAGAAAAAGTAAACATTGATAAGTTAAAGTTTAATCAGAAAGTCTAAAAGGTTATTTTTTCCCTTCTTATAAGCTAATTTACAGACTTGGTTTTTGTGCTGCCCAAACAAAACAGAAAATGATGGTCAACTATGGGGATGAGTTTAACAATTCTGCTAATTACCCACATCATCTACTCAGTGACTAATGAAATTAGGCTTAAAAAAAAAAGAAACCAGTTAAAGTAACATATGTGTCCAGCAGTGTCTAATAAATAAACAATTAAACTTTTAAAGGCAAATACTTTGATTTATTCATGTTTTAACATAAATGTTAAAATTTTATAAAATGTAAAGTATTTTACCTTAAAGTTAGCGACATGCAAAGTACAAATGTACAAAACTAGAGAAATATTTAGTTTCTGAAAAAAATTTGTTATTGCTCTGTCTTTTATTTTGTGGGCAAAAACTTTGCAAGATTAACATGATACCAAGTCCCCCAACTCCATGTTTAATATAAGCCAAGTTTAACCTATTTAAGATTGTATATTCATATTTTGATATGCTCAAAACCTGGTAGCCAACCATCAGAGATAAAAGTATTTCTATCACACATAAAATTTAGGTGCTTACAGATAAGTTTACTTTATAAAGGGAAACAACAGGAAATATGAAAGTACTCAAGGCAGTAGAGAACATAGAAAGAGTATTTAAGCAATCAAAACTTGATATAGCTAGCAATTGATGGTGGTGGAAAGGAGATGTAAGAAGGATGGGATAATGAGCTAAAACAGTATGAAATTTCCACATTTCTTTGCAGTCATCTACAGAGCTTTGACACTGGCTCCGCCAGCAGTATGTCAAAGACGCCAATGCGTAAAGGTCCATCTCAACAGCCACAATGTTAGGATTCAACTTTTTGTCTAATCCAGTTCACAGGACTATTATCCTCAAAACCCATGGTTGTATGTGACACTGTCAGCATTGCAATAGTAATCATAATTGTCACCACTGTTATTCTAAGGATAAATTGTACTTTCCAAAAATTTCAGTGCTTTCTCCAGAAATTTTGCTCAGACAGCTACCATTCTTCCACTCTAAAAGAGCTCCCTATATAATGGAAGAGTTCTTATATGTACAGACATCCCATGTTAGGCATCACCATGGTACTGGTTCCATTCTAATTAGATTATAGTGTTCCCATGTGTAGTAGGCAAAATCAAACCTTCCCTTTGTTTGCAAATGAGAAGTGGTATCTACTACTTGGCTAGAAAATACAGGTATGTTTTACTCATTGAGAGATAGCCCAATAATTGTGCTTAGAGTAAAACACAACTTTTTGGAATATCAAAAATCCTAAACTTTATATTTCCTTTGAAGTATTATCCTACTACTCTACTCTTCAATGCTCAATGGCAGTTTTATCATACACTGTCAGCAATATGGTGGCGCAGCTTTTGAATTTATAAGCTACAGAAAATCCCTAGGATCCTTTAAGATGAGATTTTAGGTAACAAATTAAGCACATGGCTGAAAATATAGCTAAGGAATACATAGCTTAACTATACTCTTGAGTTAAGGGAACTGAGGGAACCTATTTTTGAAGATAGCAGAATTTTTTATAATGCTACTGCTATGACAATCCAGAACTCAACTGTGATGGAGGCCACCATATTAGCCTTTTTATTGGAGACTTCAGGAGGTAGTGACTTGGACCTTGAAATACCTCAGTTGTGTTATAATGAGCCATACAATTGAGCCCACTATTCTGATTATACCTGTAACAGAAGTGTTCCATATAAATCCCCTATATACTTTAACTAGAATGATATGGGGCCCCATCTGATTCATCCCTGAATTACCAACACCTAGTATCGTAACTAAATTATAGTGGAGCCCCAGGGAAGGTGTGTTGAATTTAATGGAATTCACCAGAAGGCTGCTTCTGTAATTGCTAAATATAAATTTCTTAGCTTCTTTCTCAAATGCCATAGAGATCATATCACTACTCAGATATTTCACTGCTAAGTTCCCTTCTCAAAGCAGACCCACATGAGGATGACAATGGAGCTTACTTGCCATTTCTGGCTGTGTGTACTCAGTATCCAAAATATTTCCTGGTTGAAGTCAAGGGATCTTCTACTTTTAGGTAGGGACATACTCTTTATACCATATCTTCATCCCTCTCATCCCTGTTAGGTATGAGGGCAACTCAGTGTAAAATAAATCTTTTGTTTCTCTTTAAAAAGAAGCCAATGCCTTAACAAGGGATATTTGAACAAAGGAAGTCACCCAGGATGTCAGACTGTTGGTCATCAAGATATTCCTTCTCCTTTATCTTAGAAATGGACTCTAACTCTTTGATTTATCCAAGTAGGGCCTTATATAAACAAATGTGACTTATCAGAATAGCCATGGCAGCCATGTTTTAATTGGCCTTTATGGATTTATATGTACTACTTTGCTTTTGCATTTTCTCACAAGGGAAAGAAAAGTGGCAGCACTGCTGAGTACCTACAATGTTTTGTCTCATCTGCAACTCTCAAAATCCGATAGATTAAGTGGCAATGATTTAGCCTTTCAATCATTGGATGTAGAGAGAGATGTTCATCATTATGTGGTTCGACAATGTCATTGGTACATAGAGGGCAGGAATAAATGAATGAATGATTGAATTAATGAAGGGTGATTGTGGAAATTATCTTGGTTGTTCTAGAATGTCAGCATGCAAAGCTACAGCATAGACACTAGAATTCTTCCTATCATGTACACAATCCATGGCAAACAAATTTCGTGCTGAACCCATGGCAACATTCTATTGCTGTTATGTAAAAAGGACTGCAGTTTCAGAAATCCATGCTGACGAAAGAAGTTAAGAATCTGCTGTTTGCATGAAAATAAAATGTTCTAAGTCTTTATCTATGAATACTTTATAACATCCCTCCATTTAATTTATATAAAAGGCACCTCCAGTCAGTATCTACATTTTTAAAATAGAGGGCCAAAGGAAGAGGATATGTTTGAAGGTTTTGATTTCTGAGATTTTTATATCATCTTTAGAATATAAAGCTGGATGTGAGCCATTATTTAGTATGAGATCCATTACCCCAACTAAGAAGAACATTTAGGATTATCTCAAAGTATACTCCCAAATAAGGATAATAGAAGAAGACCTCATAGATCCTTCCCAGACAAATTCGTTTTTTTTTTCGTTGGTTCCCTGAGTGGGGATCGAACCCAGGCAGCGGCGGTGAGAGCGCCGAAGCCTAGCCATACCACCAGGGAACCCGCCCTCCCCAAACTCTTTATTATAACAAGATACTAAACCATTTCTTACTGAAACATTTTTTGCTTGGCTTTCTGCAAATTTCTACTTGAGCCATTCTGAGAGAAACTGGTTTTATTAATCTGCTTTACCCCTGGTCAAATGATAGTAAGGTATAATTAGACAAGTAAATGTCACTTTCCCATCCTAAGACTAAACACCAGGGTAGAGGGAGTTAGTTGAGGGTCTACTGGAAGGATTACACAGTAGACTAAGGCATTCTTTGCTATGTTGATGTTACTGTGTCCAGTTCTACCCATAAGGATTTAGAAGCAGGGAGTTAAGGCCAGTTCTGACCACCTAGCTGTACACTGACTGGCCTTGTATACCAAGAATCAATGTAGCTTATGCCACTGATAGTATATTGCTTTTGATTGGGACTGAGAATGACTTGTATCAATGAAGCTACTCTTCTATACATCTAATCACTGAAGATATTCCTCTCAAAATCATTTTACTTTCCTATGTCTGAATGATGAAAACCACTGGATTCTATGAATTCAATAAATCCCCCCCCCAAAAAAAAAACAGATAAATCAATTTTGTAGCTAAACTGGTTGGCAAATTTGATCAAACAGGTGAGTTGGACAGAGGTTATTTCCTCAAAATATTGTGTTTTA
The DNA here is from genome assembly GCA_004026885.1 of Lyroderma lyra. Taxonomy (NCBI): domain Eukaryota; kingdom Metazoa; phylum Chordata; class Mammalia; order Chiroptera; family Megadermatidae; genus Lyroderma; species Lyroderma lyra. Next base: position 12,737 of record PVJL010013922.1, on the reverse strand, counting down.
GGGGTTACAAGACATAGTGGTGTCAATATGATAAAAACAGGTCTTTCTTCAGCAAAATGAGCAAGTATTGGCAGGAAAATGACATATTTAAAAATCGAGTGGTTAAAATTTGCCAGATGCTTTCTTTTACCCCAGGCTAATCTACCCCATTCACTTTAAACTCTTTTAAAGAAATGTTCAAAAGATATCAGACAAGGCAGGGCCAAGCAATTAGGCTGACAGAGAATAATAACTGCTCATTCCCGCAAAGAATTTTCAATTTAAGTGGCAAAAATAAAAACACACTTATAAAACAATTCTGAATTTTAACAAGTGTGTTTAGAAAGGTAAGGATGTAGAAACCACATCAAGGGAATTTTCTTTGGTTAAATTATACTGCTGGACAGACAGGGCTTGAAGCAACACAGAGATTAAGCAGCACTATAATTTAAGGAAGGGGAAAGGTTTGAAAGAGGAAAATTGGGATTATCAACTGAAAAAAAATATGCAAACAACCTATAGAGAAATTTCTAAGGTTAAAGCTGGAATGTTGGTGTGGAGTGTAAATTCCTGGCGTGAAAATTCTAGGCTAAAGAAAAAAATAATTGTTTCCATTTAAAATTCCATATGGAGCATATGAGATACTCCATATGGACTGTTAAAGGTCACATACAGCACTATTAAGGAATCTACTTACCACCTGAATTGGAAAACGAAGTTTTTACTACACATTTTATGCAGAAGAGGAAATTAAGTGATGAACCTGTAAGGAGGGGTTTAATATGCTGTAACTAATGCAATTCTCTAAATAAGGTCTTTAGCTCATGGTAGATATTGAAGCCCCTTCCAAAAATTAGGTTGTAATATAAACATGGTTCTTACCCTGGCACTTCTTCTTTTTACATTCTTTAATACTATCAGAAGAATCTCAGGGAAAAGGCTGATAAATATTAGAAGAATTATGGCCAACCATGTGGATATAGAAGACAGCATTTGAGCAAATACAAAATACATTCTTTGCTGTTTGAGAAAAGGCCTAGAGTGGAAAGAAAATACAAAAAGAAAAACAAATCATTTCCTGTCATATGAAATAGAAGTGTAATTGAAATTGTCTTTTCCATTTGAAAGGAATTTTCCTTACTCATATTAATAAAAATAATTTTCTTCAGAGCATTCTAAAAGTAGTGAATATTTTATTTACTAAATATTTGGAAAGAAATGAAATGGTCATCAAAAAAAGATAATCAAATGTATTTGCCTTAAAAAGAACCAAGCAATCAACTTTAAAGCCGCTAACTGGAGAGTATTTATTTATGGTAGAAAATGCTAGAGCTTCTAAGATATTCAAGAAAAATGTTTAATTTTTATGCTAACTAGCATTTCCTTAGCTGTTTTATTAATAAGAGAACAAATATGTGTTCTACATTCAAAATTTAAAAGACATTTTATAACTTCCCAAAACCCTATGTAAATACAAAAAGGACGGTTGAACTTATCTCTCTCAAGTGGGAGGACTCTACCATTTTCACCCACAAATATATATTGAGTACCAGTGTGTGCCAAGTAGGCTCAAAGACAGCAGAATATTGCTTATAGGATATTAAGACCTGAGTCCAGAAATCCAGGAGAACTCCTCAATCTGATGTTAGATTTCATTCCAAATCATTTACTGGACTGTTGGGTGGCCATTGAAAAGCACAGCCAGGTTCCCTTCCCATGCCTGAGCTAAAGCACAGGTGAATGCTCAAGGTAAGGATGCACATCAGACTATCTTCAGATTAGGAGCCCTAGGTAGATAACTAGTTGGTCCATTTATTAGAACACACATAGTACACAATGAAGATAAACTTGGTTTCTCATTTAAAATTTGATGTTTCTGCACTCTTACATAACATGATAAAACCAAGCTTGGGGCAAAATGTGAGAACAGTAGGTGGAAAAACTTATGAGGTCTGGGCTAAACAGGCTTTCTAGGGTCCCTACCATACAGAAAAGACTTCTACAGAGCTCTACCCCCACTCTAGTTTTGAAGAACACCCTGGCTAATTTTCTAGTAAGTTAACTCAGGCATTATTAAGAGTCCAGCTGACAACTGACAGCTAGTCACAGGATATTCTTTCACACAGTACCCACAATACCCTGTGATTAGTATCTTCAGATTTTTCTTTTTTACCTCAGTGGCATCTATGGAGCTTTGCAGGAGAGCAGTAAGAAATACAAGGTATTATTCTTGGATTGGGATTGGGACTCAGAAATCATCATTCTCACTGCCGACTCCCAAAGAGGAGTGTGTTACAATGCCTCAAGGTTGAACATGTCCACAGATATTAGCTGCAAACAGGATTCAGTTTCTAGTCACATTTTTCTGTTTGCTTCATAATATAAATTTTATGTTCATATAGTAGCTCAACTCAGCCATTTCTACTTTTTTTTTTTTTTTTGTAGTATGTGGGTCGCTCCCTGGCTGGGAATCGAACCCAGGCCGCAGCGCTGACAGCACCGAAGCCTTAGCCACTATGCCACCAGGGAACTCCCTGATGAAGTCTTAATCACTCAAATGATTATCCCTCAATGGACTCTAATTTCCTTGAGAAATGGGTACAATTGACTCTTTACTTAAATCAATAAGGAATAGTCTATGGTAAGAGTTAGAAACTTGTTTAGTTTGCTAGACACATTTTATTCTTATGAAAATTTTGCATAATTAGTTCATATGCTGATTACACAGATTCATAAAGAGAATTAGGGTTCTTCGGCACACCTACAATTGTGTATTTCATTTGGTTAATCAATGTTCATTCATTTGTATATTTTTAAAGAAAATAGAGACTCTCTTCAGCTTCACTGCTTCAATAATTACCTATATTGGTACCAAATATGTGCTGTAATTTCCCTTTTAGGATGGATACTTCCTTAAGTGATTAGATTTTTCATATTTTTATTTCTTAAGGCTTTTATTTAAAAAGCTTCTCAAAACAGTAAGAGATTCTTCTAATTAAGTCTCAAGGGACATAAACATAGTCCTTACATCTCTGTGATAACATAAATGTTATATACATATGATTTTGTTCAAACTAGTTAAAATACAGTGGGTGCCAAAAAATGTATACACATTTTAAGAAAGGAAAAAACTGTATTAAAATTGTAATACTCAATATATATATTGATAACAAAAGAGTAATACAAGTAATGTTTGACTTCTATAGTTACAAGATATGCTCAAAATGGTTACCATTAGCATCCAAACACCTCTGATTGCGGCGAACTACTGCTTGAGCAATGTTAACCAAAGTGTCCACTAACAAGGCTGAACAGTTAATTCCATGAACTCACCCTAGAAAAGTACAACACACCTCATTGCTGAACATCACTACAGTCACCTCTGAAGTACTCCCCTTGGGAAGCCATGTACTGGTGCCAGTGGCTATTCTACCTTTCAAAGCAATTTTGCAACTCTCTTTCTGGAATGGCCATCAGAGCTGTCATCCCCAAAATCTGACAATTAAATCCACAAACTTGACATTGTGCGCTTACATTGGCAAGTTTGTGAACTTGATTGTCAGGTTTGGGGCATGACAATAGCTCTGATGGCCACTCCAGAAAGAGTTGCAAAATTGCTTTGAAAGGTGGACTAGGCACTGGTGTCGGTGCATAGCTTCCCAAGGGGAGTACTTCAAAGATGACCATAGTGTTACTCAGCAATGAAGTATATATCAGTTTTTCTAAGATGAGTTCCCAAAATTAATTGTCCAACCTCATATATAGCTATGCATGCTGTTTAAATTTCTTTCTGCACTACTGCCAGTGCAGTCAGTTTTCTACAGTACACCACATCCTTTAAGGTCCCCCACAGGTAGAAGTCAAAGGGTGTTAAGTCAGTAGAATGTGGAGGAAACTTAACAACATTTTCAAATTTCAAATGCCACTTCAAAATGGTCTTGGGTTCCTTGAACAACAACCGTGCTTCTGCCACTTTCTTTGACTGTGCTGCCTGTCACACAGTGATGCTAGCATTCATTTGATTAATGCCATCTTTTGAGCAAACGTCACACTACACATTGCTACTATAATTAATGCAACTTCAAAAGTAATACATAGACAACATCTCTTAAAATGTGTATACATTTTTTGGCACCCATAGTATACTCCTGGAATCTCACCTTATGGCTTCCTCTAGTCATGCTCTCTGATGCTGGCATCCTTGTCAGGGGAAGCTATTGATTAATGAAAACAACTGTGATATTTAAAAAACATAACACTTGGCCCTTGAACAACACAGGTAAATGTACAGTCAGCCTCCTTGGTTTTGCATACAAGAATTCAACTAACTGCAGATGGAAAATGGTATTTTTGATCTGTGCCTAGAAATCCACAGATGCAGAGAACCAAGTGTATTCATTCTTTTATGCCATTTCACATAAGTGATTTGAGTATCTGTGGATTTTGGTATCTGCAGGAGTCCTGGAACAAATCCCCAATGGATACCAAGGGACAACTGTAGTTTTAAGTTTTTCGAGTCTAAAGATTGTATGTGCATTTTTGACTGTGCAACAGAGTTGGTTTTCCTAACCCCCATGTTGTTCAAGGGTCAACTGTACAGGCCTCTGGGAGTAAGGAAAGAAGATAAAAATATGACTTATTTTCACTCCTTATAACTCTCTCAATCACATCTATGTGTCCCTTAATGGACTCCAATCTCCTTGAGGTAGGGGTTTAGTTTATTAGTCTCTGTATCCCATAGAGTATCTTGTACAAAATGGATTCTGAATGTACGTTTATTAAATCTAAATGAACTCAATTAACTTTAAGGCCAAGCTGTAGATTCTGTCTTTAACCTGCAAAACAATGAGATGATTTTAAGATATAACCCTCCAAATAAAGTGGTATATGTTCTATACCATGAGCACATCTGTAGTGACATGAATAACAGTTATATACCATAAAGAGAGAATAGGGTCCAAGTAGATAATAATGTTATCTATTGGTCACTGTATTGTATAGAAAACTTTACAGGATGAGTACTTCCACTAGAAACCACATGGAAGGTCATGTTAGAAATTACAGTTTCACTTCATAAATGTTTACACACTTTAATGTTGAAAGATTTGGATAGTGGCTACCAGAAGGGAGGTCTTCTGAGTAACTTGTGTAGTCTATTTACTTGTATTTGAATTCTTACTTGAAATTAGCACTGTTATTAGCTAGAATTAACTTCCAGTCCATTAATACTGAAGACTTGTCACCCTATATAATCAAAACTTTAAAAGTATAATTAATGCTTGCATATACAATGTATATATACATGTACCTATTTTGTTATTCACACATTACTCACACTTATACAGCGGCTTACCAAATAATTCCTCCCCAGAAGAATGAAAAAAATACATAAAAGGCTAAAGACCCCCAAATCACAAAGTGATTTATCCATGTCCAGAAATGAGTATCCAAGGCAAGCTGAAAAGATAGAACAACAAGAGATTTCATGATGGGTACAAACTGCACCAGGCAATAATACACTATGGTATTTGATAACTTGAACACAATGTGATACCTATGGGAGGATCTAGCTTGGGCCAGGCTTCCAGAAGAGAATGGAACTAAAAGTAGAATGGAACTAAAATTAGAACAGAGCCCAGGCTTTTCAAAGAGCTAGGGTATGAAAGAGCTGAGCTCTGCCCTAAGTCATCTAAACTACAGAGTACAGGTGTGGAATGGAGATGTGGTCAAGCAAGTAGCTAGTAGGTATGGGGCTACAGATGTCTCACTACTGAAGGAAAGCAAAGAATGGCATAATGATAACATCGCAGAGTATGGCAGTACAAGTCCTCAGATACTAGCAGCCAGGCATACTGACAAGCAGTAGGAGAGGGAAGGGTTAGCTAAAAAGAATATATTAGGTTGGTGCAAATGTAATTGAGGATTTTACATTGTTGAAATTTGATGTTTGATATTGGAATACATTCTTAAATAAACATGGTAATGTTATACATAATTTTAATGTGCATTTATCACTTTATGTTTTTTTGCTAATGACTTATGACTTGCTGTTTATTTTATACTATGGAAATGATATTAGACAAAAACAAAATTCAAGCAAATTTCTTATTTGAGTTGAAAATGGGTCATAAAGCAGCGGAAACTGGCAACATCCACAAAGCATTTGGCCCAGGAATTCCTAACGAACATACAGTGCAATAGTGGTTCAAGAAGTTTTGCAAAGGAGATGATAGCCCTGAAGATGAGAAGTCTAGTGGTTGGCCACTGGAAGTTGACAACGATCAACTGAGAGCAATTACAAGAAGTTGCTGAAGAACTCAAATGTTGACCATTCCATCGTCATTCGACATTTGAAGCAAATTGGAAAGGTGAAAATGCTCGATAAGTGGGTGCCTCATTAGCTGACCAAAAACAGAAACAATTGTCCTTTTGAACTATCATCCTGTCTTATTTTATACAGCAACAATGAACTGAAAGTGGATTTTGTACAATTGGCAATGACCAGCTCAATGGCTGGACGGAGAAGAAGCTCCAAAGCACTTCCAAAAACCAAACTTGCACCAAAAAAAGATCATGGTGACTGTTTGGTGGTCTACTGCCAGTCTGATCCACTACAGTTTTCAGAATCCCAGCGAAACCATTACATCTGAAAGGTATGCTCAGCAAATTGATGAGACACACTGAAAACTGCAACGCCTGCAGCTTGGCATTGGTCAACAGAAAGGGCCTAATTCTTCTCCATGACAACGCCTGACAGCACGTTGTACAACCAACACTTCAAATGTTGAACAAATTGGGCTACGAAGTTTTGCCTCATCTGCCATATTCACCTGACCTCTCGCCAACTGACTACCACTTCTTCAAGCATCTGGACAACTTTTTGCAGGGAAAATGCAGAAAATGCTTTCCAAGAGTTCATCAAATCCTGAAACATGGATTTTTATGCTACAGGAATAAACAAACTTATTTCTCATTGACAAAAGTGTATTCATTGTAATGGTTCCTATTTTGATTAATAAAGATGTGATTGAGCCTAGTTATAATGATGTAAAATTCATGGTCCAAAACCACAATTTTTTTTTGCACCAACCTAATACAAACTATACAAAGGAATCATATCTAAAACACAACAGATGGGGATTACTAAATGCAAAGGAAACTAGCTCTAGCTCTATATAGCAATGGATCATGGGTCTGACTATATTGTGTGCCTTTCAACTGCAACCCCATAACTATTCAATTAAATCAATAACATTTTCGGTTGCCGTAGATATTAATTCTTTCATGTTCCTGTCAGGGCTGATTGTTTCTTCAGATTGTGGAACCTGGGGTTTTCAAATGCAAGCTAATAAAAACTGTAAGTATGGTCTTATTTGCTTGTTTAAAATTCTGGGGCCACAAGGACTAATATCAAGGGCATTTAATTGTTGAAGAGGAGGTGGTATCTTAGTTTTGTTACTTGCTGTAACAACATGGTCCTCATCTCTCTGTTATAGTTTCTTACTCAGAAACAGGAAGTTGATAACATTGTTAATGTAGCCCTGTATTGAATTCTCACCCTCTGAGCTGCTAGGGAAAATGTCAAATTAATACCTATCCAAAGAGGGTGTGGCTATCTTTTGAGGGACATGTGAAAGATATTGCAATAAGGCCGACTTTAACTACAAAAGGCACTTGGAAGTCCTGGGAGCATACTCAAGGCCAAGAGGGGGAAAAGGGTGTGGAGGCTTCCATTTTAAATTATGATCCTTTGAAAAATAATAATAAATAACAACCAGCATTTAATATAATGAGCACATTTTATTGCCAGTCTCCATTCTAAGTGCTTTATATGTATTACTAATTGACTTTTCACAGCAAAACCCACAAGAGGTAGGTGCTACTTTTTCTCCATTTATAGAAGAAGAAATAGAGGTAATTAAAACAAAGTCATTTGCCCAAGGGCACCCTGATAGTAAGTAGCTAAACTGAGATGAATTGTAACATTTTTTGTAGTCCTAAAATATTACTGAAAATAGTAGATGCAAATACATGTTAATTCTATTTGGTATAAGAAATTAACCAGGAATTAAAATTTAGAGGGGAAATTATTAGAAATCTATTGTCAATCATACTTCTGAATTCTAGTTCAGACTACTGGACATACTGAAATTCATTTAAAGGTGCTCATTCTTGGACCTCATGTGAAGTGTTTATTACTGCAGTGATAAAATATTTTTTGATTATGCTTCCAAATGTAACAGTCCCAACTGACGAACCTCAAGGGCAGCATTCACCGTGGCTTCAGAGCCATTATTATATGGCTGCCAATGATTTTACCAAAAGTACCCTTCTTATATATTAGCTGCTGTATATTTCATCACTAGTATGGGTAAATTTCAGTGATTAACACATTATATAATTTTTCATCATTATCAAGCTCTTTTACATACATATTTTGCTCATGGACACCTATTCAACTGTCTTAAGTACCCAAATTCCTTTAAGGTGTGGCATTCTTAAACAGATATATAATTTTAAAGCGGATAAACAATATACAGTAAAAAATAAATCACAAATAGTATACAAACGCCCAAATCTCTGATATTATACATATGTTGGTAAGCATTCAAACTGGGATAACAATGTGCAATAAAAATAAAGGTTAAGTATAAGATCAGAAAGTCTTACAAAAAGGGTATTCAATATATATGAATAAATAAAAATCTAACCTTCAGAGTTACAGTGAAAACTAAGACTGTAAAAACAATGGTTCCAAAAGTCCAGTTTCCATACACCTGAAAAACATTTAACAATTACATGTACCAGGAATATACAAGCCTGCTTTAAAAAAAATAAAAAGCCAAGTTTATTCTTGTGTGTAACTTCTAAAGATTTTTTATGAATTATTTAAGAAAATACCTGGTCAAAAGATCAGGCCAAAATGCTGGATTTTACTGTGACTGTAAATTTCCTTAGATTGGTACACTACATTTGTGATTGGTAAAATTTATTTCCGTTATCTGATAAAGCATCAAACAGGAAAAACACTGGCATGATAAAGGCAGAAAAAAAACTGTATTCCACTAGGAGTAAAGTTTATCAAAACAAATCATTGGATGACTCATGTCTCTAAAGAGACCAATATGGGCTTTTCCTATAATACAAAACTAAAGCTCTGAAATAAGGATTAATTTGCAGACAACTGAACTCACATTTTTAAAACAGAGTCTATATTTTGGCTATAAATATTACAACTCTAAGCAGATACCATGTATAAATCCAAACGATGGCAATGAATGGCACATATGCTTACCAAATGCTGTCAAGATCTGAATGCATAACATTAAAACAAAAAATGAAATGTAAAAGATTTTCAAAAAATTAAAACAAAAAAATAAGGTTAATAGAAGAAAAGAATTTGATCAAATCATACATGAATGTTATGTTTAACCCATTTCCTGTTTAGAAAAAAAAGTGCAGCTCACTGCCATGTTTATTCAATTTTACATAAACACACACTTCCAGGGTGAAGCAAATCTGACTGGTTTTCAATGTGAAAATAAAATACAAAGCTTTTCTTGGAGTTATTTCTAAATACAACTTGTCACTAATCCTAATGTAACAGAAATGCATATGATGATCAATAGTTAACTTTTTCATACTTAAGAATGCTATGTTTTCTAGGATTTGACATTTTCAGTGATTAAGAGTTACTATACATGTATTTTATAAATAGAAATACCACTACTAAAAACAGAATGTTATAAATAGAATGGTATCATTTGTTTCCAAAGACTATCAATATATATAAGAGTGATGTGAAAATAATAATAAAAACCAGATATTTCATGGCAAACTTCAGGGGTAAGGTTAGAACTGTAGTCTGCGAGTTAATTTGGGGGTAAACGCTGCAACCGCAAAAGCTGCTGGTGAGTATTCTTGGGTCAAACAGGAAATGGGTTAATTGCTGATAACAGTCCTTACACTTAATTGTGATTTTAGCAAATATTTAGAAGGACAGTGACATATACAGTAAAATCTAATTAATCTGAACATCATGAACTCAAAATGAGTGATGAATTAGACACAGGTTGGGTTGAGCCTCCCAAAGCACCACCAGAAGAAATTGCTGAGCAAATGAACCATGTCAATAGGACTACAGGAGAGTATCTATTTTGCAACCAACTCTTTAAAGCAAGAGTCAGCTCTATATAATTTATGTGCAAAATAAAAATAAAATAAGAAGTGAAAGTCACAGATTCAGTAATAAAGTTGAAGGGATCTGAGAAATCACAAAATCAAATCCCTTCTTTTTCTTACTATTGGGCAGAGTTGACTTGGAAAGCTGAAGTGACTGGCCTGAGGACATGCAGAAAGATTTAGTAAAGCCAGGGCCACATGTGTCTACTCTAAAGTACTAGGTCTGTATTCCCTCCAAAGTTACTCAGTGATTAATAATTTTAATGGATTCATAACTAAACTGAGTTCTGTCAGTCCAAATTAGAGAGGTTTTGACTGTAGTACTTAACTTCAAAGTATCAATTCAAATCCAGTGAGCCTATCACTTCTATAACAGAGAGTGACTGTCTAGGTTCTAGATATAGTCATTGTACTCAGTAAATTCATTTTGAACCTTAGCTTTGATTCACATTATGAATGTAAAGAATGAATGACCATAGAAGAGAAAGTCCAGATATAGCAAAGAACATAGTGAAAGCAGCATGCAAGTTTGTGGTTTTTATGTTCCACTGTGTGGCTACAGGAAGACCTCACCCCATCAGCAATTCTCTCTTACAGCACAGCCAGGGCAAAATCATCCCAATGCAGGTACTGACCTATGTACCATATTTTCCATGTATAATGTGCATTTTTTTTGCCCAAATTTGTGAGGGGAAAAATAAGAATAAGCATTATACATGGGTAGTACTAATTCTGTTATCTATATAAATGTTTTTAATTATTTTATTTATGCTTATGAATTAAAAGTGTAACTCTTGAAATCAAAAATGAAATTCATATGCAAAATAATACCCTGGAAAATGATAATCAGTTTTTATATTAAAAATTTTTATACATAAAATTTCTTGTACCTTGTAGCAGTTCTTTTTTGTAATTATTTGTTACATAAAATTTCTTGTACCATATTATGTTAAAAACATGCTAAAATTCCTTTATAATATAATAAAAAGTATCTAAATATAAACACATAAAAATTTGGATTAAAAAGTTAAAATGAAAGATATTTTCCCTGAAAGCTTGGGTCAAAAATGTGGGTGTGCATTATACATGGGAGCATATCATACACTGCAAAACATGGTAGTTGCTTGTTGGTGAGGCACTGGTAGGACCAGTGTAGCCTTTTTTGAAAACACTATACTAACATGTGGAAGGGAAAGAGGAAGACAAGGGAATTCCAAAGATATGGCAGTTACCTCCTTGAACTCTAAGCATGGAAGGCCACTATGAATAAGAACCAAATGGAGCTAGACTTTGCTTTTAAAATAGAAAAACCTTTGCTCAAATCAAAGTGAAGGGGTCACAAGTACTCTCTTCATCCAATAAAAATTATAGCCAATTTAAGCTTTCAGAATGTTTGCACATCAGCTCTTTAATTAGCCACACACACAGGAAGTAATTTCTTAATTCAATACTTTTATTGTTCTAAGGAAGTTGTGAGAACTAAATACTGTACATTAAAAAAGTTTGCAAAATGATTACAGCTAAAGTATGTGTATGACAGATCTAGTGCCTATGGAAGAAAATATAAGCCAGGCTTATAATACCAGAAGATATATTGACATTTTTTTTACCTTAGCATTTTCTTCGAGGGATGAAGTCTGAAAAATAAAATAAGTTCCAAAGAAGAATACCATTCCTTCAAATGCAGCCAGAAATGTCCAATATAAGAAAGGGCCCAACTGCAACATGGCATTGCCAGAAATTTTCCTATGACAAATGAGAGAAAAAACACAACATAACACAGGTTAATGAGTTTATTTAAGATACGGTGAAATGTCAAAAGTATGCATGGGGTCTGACCCTGTTAAAACAAAGGGAGCTATCCCCTTGAGGTACTGAAAGGCTTTTGGTAGAAGGCCAGACTGAGTCACAGGTTTATCTTTGTGTAATCATCTCCTGATTGAGGCACTGGAGTAAACTGTCCAAGCACTTCTAAGTTAAAATTCTGGCCACCTGAGAACAATAATATTATATGTCAGGAAACTGGGTTAAGAATTTTGTATACAAGTATACTGCCCACTTTTATCCCATAAATAGCAGACGAGACAGGTATTCTTATCAGTCCTATCGACAAATAATGAGCCTCAAAAAGGTGTTATCATAATGGTTTCCAAACTTTGATGCACATTGAAATAACCTGGGGATCTTTCAAAAACTTTGATGCCTGGCTGCCAACCTCATTCTGAAATAATTGGCACGAGGTGTAACCTGGGCATCAGGATATTTTTAAAGCTCCCCAGATGATTTTGCTGTGCAGTAAAGTTTGGGAACCACTGGTGTAGCAGCATGCTAGAGTTCATTTAGTAAGAAACAAATCTAGTACACAATCCTAGATTTACTTGACTTCAAATCATATGCTCCCAACTAAGCTATCTAAGCTTTTCAGCTACAATTATTAAAATATTTCTTTTAATTAAATCTCTTCCTGGGAATTTAATCTTTTTTTTTTTTTTTTTTTTTTTTTTTTTTTTTTTTTTTTTTTTTTTTTTTTTTTTTTTTTTTTTTTTTTTTTTTTTTTTTTTTTTTTTTTTTTTTTT
>PVJL010013921.1:0-30197 GCA_004026885.1 Lyroderma lyra | reverse complement strand
ATACTTTGCGACTTGTGAGTCTACAGTCTTTTCTCCACATTTCTGTCTCTCTGTGGTCACATCTAAAATGCAGGTGCTATACATCTATCCACCTAACCATCTAAGTTTTTTTTTAAAAAGTCTAAACGGGATCAATTCTGCCTCTTTTGCAATAGTTTTGGGTAATTATTCCTTATTATACTTTTGTAAGATATTTAGTAAATATTTATAGCAAATACATGTTATAAAGCCTAATAGAGCGGTATCCAATTTTTCGGCTTCCCTGGGCCACACTAGAAGAATTGTCTTGGGCCCCGCAAAAACAAAACAAAACAAAACACTAACACTAATGACAGCTGATGAGCTAAAAAAAAAAAAAGGTTGCAAAAAAATCCCATGAGGTTTTAAGAATTTGTGTTGGGCTGCATTCAAAGCCGTCCTGGGCTGAAGGTTGGACACGCCTGGCCTAATAGTATAATGAGAACCTATGAGTCCACCACCCACTTAAGACCTATTAATAGAACGTTTCTGCACAATGTTTCGCAAGCTTTTACCCCACTTAAGATACTGTGAAAATTTTTCTTTAGCAAGACAGTTAATGCACTTCATTTTTTAAACCTTAAAAAAATACCATATTGAATATATGCAGATGGGTTCAGAAATCAAATAGTACTGATAAGCTGATAATAAAAACCAGGAGCTCCTGGCCCAGCCTCTCCCACCCCTGCCTTCTCCAGGAGGTGACTTTTAACTCTTTTAGTTGTTTTTGTGACAAGTTTCTCCCATATTTCTAGAAAACCTGCAAGGACCTCTATTTTGTGACTATTACATACGAACCTCCTATTGTGACAGACCTGTCTGTGTACCCTCCACCCCATCTGCCCGACAATCATCATCAGCCATTGGTGTTAGCATTATCACAACTGTTCACTGAACAGCCAAACAGAAGACTCGGGTTTCACGTCCCACCTCATACAGTTTTTTCTTCTTTCTGGAGTTAACGGCCCGCTGTGTTTCACCTCCATTACTGCTCATGTCCACATGAGACCTTAAGTTCCCCAATGCTCCGTCAGACCTGCCAATCACCCATCCTTGCTTCTTTCTCAGTATGAGAACTAATATACTATCTCTCCAGCCCCTCTGACCCCCACCCAGGAGACCTCCTTCCTGGGTCCTTTTATTGTCCTGACCTCCACCTAGGTGTGCCTCTCACCAGGTCTGTGCAAAGCTGCTACTCTGGGACAGGGCTTCTTAACTGAATCAAAGTGACATTCCATGTAGTTTTGCCTTAAAGGAGACATGTGGCCTTGTCTGGACACATGGCTGGTTGTCACAGCTGGAAATGGGGTGCTACTGGCATCTACTGGGTGAGGCCATGGATGCGGCTAAACACCCTACAGTGCACAGGACAACCCCCCACAGCAGAGAATTCTCTAGTTCAAAAGACCAACAGTGCCAAGTTTGAGAACTTCTGTTCTGAAACTTCTATTCATCACTCTGGGGTCCAGATTACCATCTTAATCTTTTTTTTTTTTTTAACAGATACACTGAAATATCATTCACATACCATAAAATCCACCCACTGAAAGCACACAATTTAATAGTTTTCGTATATTCATAGAGTTGTCTAACCATCATCACAATCAATTTTAGAACATTTTTATCCTCTCACCCCCCCCAAAAGACCTGTACTCACTTCCCACTTCAACCGCCCCCCCCCACACACACACACACCCTCCTCCAGCCCTAGGAAACCACTAATGTACAAACCATTGTACATTATGTACATAATGGGCATTTCATATAAATGCAATCATATGATATGTGGTCTTCTGTGTCTGGCTTCTTTCACTGAGCATAAGACTTTCCAGGTTTGTGCATGGTGTAGCATGTGTGAGAGCTGCATTCTTTTTCATTGCCAAATACTATTCCATTGTATGCAAATGTTTATCCGTTCATCAGCTGTGGGGTCATCTGAACCTTTTTACTAGGTGCCTAGCACCCTATCTATGGGTGTACTGAATTTACTCACCCTAATCCCCTCTGGGAGATACCTGAGTTGTTTTCAACTTTCCACCATTACAAAAAGGTAGGCGGAAACTTGCAGAGCAATAAGTCCACAGTGTCACCACACATCGGCCGGTCAAGTTTGTCCTGATGTTAATTTTTCCTCCACGAAAAAGAAATTCTCCCCTAACCACTCCGTCTACCTGAAAAGCACCCCGGGAGGTCACTTACTCCTCATCAGTCTGCACACAGTTATCAAGTTCGATCACGTGGCTGCCGATGAACCAGACCAAATTGGAGAAGTAAGGGACGGCAGTCTTATCTCTGATATAGTGCAGCATGGCCTGGTTATCCACTGAGAAAATTCACAAAAGAAGAGAAAAAGAAAGTCAAGCTACCAAAAATAACTTGGTGGAGATTAAAAAAAAGAACAAGAAAACCACAATGAAAAGGCCTTCTACTATAATCTGAAGCTTTTCTGTCTTTCCTGGAAATACTTGAAAATCGTTATCGTATTCATAAGACTATATCATCAAGGCAGTTCCTATGCTACTTCACCATTAATAAAATTAATTAATTGAGCTAAACATTAATAGTGCATTAGAAAGCCTACTTATCAGCAGTGTGTTCAGCTGGACTACAGTGAAAGCTATAGCAAGTTGCCCATATTTACATGTAAGTAAAAGCTAAGAAATGCAGAGGTTAATAACTTACATGACACTGGAGTAAGGGACACAGGAGTCGTCATTGAAGGGAAGGCAAAAAACAGACAACGGTTAACGGGGTTAGGAACTGGGATGGTGAGACAGCTGCTCAGAGGGACAGAGCTAGGGCAGGAGGCATCTAGACCGAAAGACACAGGTTAGAAAAGAACAAGAGAAAACAGAGAGAACAGGAGGCAGGAGAACTGCAGCCTGGACCCTGTTGCAAACTCAGCAGCCTGCTGGGCTGGCCAGTGACTCAGGGAGTGAAGCTAGCAGGCCTGGCGTGTGGGTCGGGAATAGCCAAATCTACATTTTCAAGTCAAAAATCAATCCACATTGCCGCCCAAGATCTCCCAATTTTTAAATACTGGCAACTACATATGCCCCCCTCCCCCCGAATTTCTAAGCCAATTAAAACCTGCCTGAGGGCTGGATTCAGCTCCCAGGCCCTTTGTTGGGAGACCTGGGGGGTGGGCTCCTTAACACAATCCCAGAACTAGGCTGGAGTGAGTCCCTGAGGAGCTCCGACCTCGCGCCCAATTAGAGGTCATCTCAAGGAGTAACATCTTAACTCCTGAAGGTCAAAGCCCTTTGGTCCTTGAGAAAATAGTCCCAGCTCTAGTGTGGTGATCACAGTGAAAATAACCCCAGCTTTCGGGCTTTCAAGGGAGCAGGCGTGGCCTGGGAGGGCAATTCCAGGTCGGGAACCCTGTGGGAGCCCAGCCTTTGTGCTGGTGCCGGCAGGGAGCCGCAGAGGCAATGTTTTGGGCACAAGATGCCTCTTGAAAGAAAGGAAGAATTTGTTGGGCTTGGCAGCTGGTTGAGAATACAACACTGCCCCCTGCTGCTTCGTGACGTGAAATGCTTTTACGTTATATATCGTTTAAAGGTAACATTACCTCCTGGAAGTCTATTTTATAGGCCAAAACACAGAAGTTTAAATCTAACACTTAAAAACCAGCTCCCTTTACCTAATTATCACATGGCTGATCCAAATGCCATGTGTGCCTCTCTTAGGACACCACTACTTCTGTGTAGCAGCACTAAGACTTCAACAAGTAGAACTGAGTGTGGTACAAAAATGTCTGTAAAGGCCCAGCTAAGTGTTCAAGGACCACAGCCTTCTGTGAGGCAAACAAGCACAGCTGCAATAAGTGAGCTCCCTGTTACCACCTCAGGATGGGAAGCACAGACCCCTGAGGGCGACTACTAGCCACCAAGGTAGAATCCGTAAGGAAAACTGACCTTTGTAGACATTCAAAGTGATGGTTCGTACAGCAATTCTAACCATGCTTTCAGGGTGATTGAAAAACTTGATGGCTTCTGTGTACAGGGCAAAGTCATTAGTGTGCTGAAACAAAGGAAGTACCAGAAAGGAGTTACAAACCCGAGACAGGCCTGCCCTCCACCCCGCCGCGTTCAGTTACCAACTGAGCCTCAAGCCAGGGGTTCATTCCCACCGGGGAGTGTGGGGAGGGCCGGGGAGGCGAGACCGTGGAAGGAACGGAAGAGGGTCCTGACCCAGGCTCGCGATCTTCCACTTCTTTGCTGTGCGATGTTTACTAATGAACTCTCTAAGTCTCTGTTTCTCATCCAGAAAAATGGGGATAATGATTCCCACTTCGTAACTGCTAGGATTAAACGAGATTATTTCCAACACACTGCTAACTCTAGTGCCCAATACCTAATAAGCACTCAGTAGAAATGCTAGTTACTATTCGATGCTGCTAAAAAAGGCAAGTACCAGCTTTTACTACATTCACTCTCTCGGCTATTAGACGCATACGTTTCCCTATTTGGAAATACTAAAAGTGCAAGCATCATGATGGAGGAGGGTCTCAGGAATCTTCTCACGTTAGAAAGGGATCATCAGAACAGACCAAAACAGTTCAGAACTGCAGAATTCCACTGTTGGGGCCATAAGGGGAAAATGCATAACAGGATCTGGGCCTGGAGCTGCGTGGGGACGTGCTCTGCTGCCCTCTTCTGGCCAGTTTTTTCCACGTGGCTCTGGAGCCTGCTGGAGGGCACCCATAGGCAGTAAGGGCGTAGGGAGGAGGCCCCCTCCAGCGCAGTGACAAATGTCTAATGAGGACAAAACGGCTTTGAGCTCTAGAAGACAAGTGTACATTTAACAAGTGGTAGCTACTGTACTGGCCCACATAAAAGAGGACACCAAACCCTCCTCAAAACCAAGGCTTGGACCATGCCCCTGGTGACCAGCAGCATGTTCTTCTAGAAGCTTCACTCTGGCCCCAGGATCCCAGCATCCTGCCCTCCCAGATGGGTGCACAGAAGCCCAGATGCACCTGAGTGGAGAAAAAATGTGGCTCCCCCTCTGGTCTGAACTTTGCAGGTAAGGTTTCTTCCACCTGGGAGAGACCCTTGGAGAATGCTGATGGCAGCCATCTGGTCGTTAGACTTGTTTATTGAGCACCTACTATGTGCCAGGTACTGGGCCACACAATGTTAAGTTTTCAAACTGCCCAGGTTTTGTGGTTAGCAGCTAGTGTCTTCCCTTTGAGGCTACCTCTTCCCCACTGCTAATCTTGACAAAGAAAATCAAGGTTCAGGCTGCTGTTGCTGCATCATGTGGGAACAATTGGATGGATTCTGCCCATACTCAGAGGATGTGTTTGGGACTATAGTCTGACGTCAAATACAGGCTGTGCAGCATACATAACCACCAATCAGAAGACACCTGCCATGTGGCTGTGGAATAGCTGGCCTCCAAGATGGCCCAACAATCCTGACCTCCCACATTCACATACTTGTGTCATCCACCCCCACAGCAAATCAGAGTTGGCCCTTGTGGCCTGAAGAATATGGCAGAGGTGATGGTGTGTGTCTCCTGATGCTGGGTCATAAAAGGCATTATGGCCAGTTTTGGTCTCTGGGATCATTCTTTCTGGGGAAGTCAGCTGCCATGCCATGGGGACCTTCGAGCTGCCTCTGGAGAAGCCCACATAACCAAGGCCTCCTAACAACAGCCAGTACCAGCCAGCCATATGAATGAGCCGCTTTGGAAGCAGATCCTCCACCCCCAATCCAGCCTTCAAAGGACTGTAGCCTCGTGAGATACCAAACCAGAAGTGCCCTGCTAGGCCACTCCCAAATTCTAGACACCCTGTGTAGTAACGTGACACAGTTCTGATCAGTGAGACATAAGAGAAGGTCTGGTGGGAGGTTTCTGGGAAATAAGTTTTTTGGAAGTTAAAAAGGGGCTCAAAAAGGGAAGTGATCTCATTAGACTTTTTAGCAGTGGCACGTGAGCCTGTGATGCTTGGAGCTGTTGCAGCCATTCTGAGAACATGAGGGCTCCAGCCTGAGGACGGAAAACACCTGAGTCCTTGATGAAGTAAGTGGTTGAGCCACAGGAGGACCGAGCACTAGGACAGCCGGCATCTGCACCTTTTGGAATGTGAGATAAACTGACCTTATTGTTTTAGCTACTTTTAATGGAGAAAACAAGAGCAATTTACTTATTTAAATTTGCAGTAATTCTCCCAAGGAATACCAGGGATGTCAGCTTGTAAAGAATAGCTATGGCTATGATTTTAGGGAACCGGGCACCCACTAGGTGTTTTGAAGACATCACATTTAATTCAATCCCTGGAAAGCCCTACAAGGTATATACAAAGCCTGTCCGGAAAAGATCCAGCCATAAATGCCTCTTATTTTCATATTCCATGGCTGGATACTTTATGGACAGTCCTTGGATTATCATCCCCATTTCTCAGAGGAGGAAACTGAGGACTGGGACAGCTCTGAGGTCACTCAGAAGGGAAATGGCAAAGCTGGGTCTGACTAATGTCCCTGCTTATCCCACAGGGCGACACGACCCCGAGTCAACTTCCAAGCACTCCTTCCTGCCACATATAATGCACTCAGGTCAAACAAACGGCATGTTACATTAAAAAGGGAGAGGTAACTTAGTAAATTAAAAGAAAAATTTAAGCATACCAAGGCCAGAGAGTGTTGCTGTGAAAATCAAGAAAGCGTGAGCACGTCGGTGCTTTGCAGACAGACAGAAGGGCGCCAGGAAGCTGCCCTCCGACCAGCTCGCTTTCCCCCCAGCTGCACCCCGTGACTTACCTCGTTGTAAAAGAAATGGACAGTGTGGTTGTTGAGTTTTAACGAAAGCGTCTTCAGGAACGATATATAATACGCCATAATCTCCTCGTCGGAAAAGTCAAACTTGTGGACAATGATAGAATTTACATAGTTATTAGACAGCAAGTAATCTAGAGGCAGAAAAAACAAAAACAAAGGGCAGCAGGTTAATTGGTGCAACAGGAAAGACAGAGTCAGGTGACAAGCAGAGGGCCCTGTGAGTGCACCCAAGCCGGTCGAGCTTCTGGCGGGGTGGGGTTAAACAAGTTCACAGGGATCGGGCAAAGCCAGCAGCCACAATGCGTGATCATGAGAAAGTTCAAGAGCAAGGCCAGAGAAAGGGCTGGGTTGCCCCTCCCCCCCACGCCAAACAGAAAAGAACACTTAAACATGTTCTTTCCTTGCCAGCACAGTGCTGGGGGAAGGGCAGATGAGGTGCTGGGGCATTTCACAAACCGCTCAGGGATCACGTAGTTTATAAAAAGCTCCCCCATTTTGCCATCAAAAGTCACCCGTCATCCCTGAATGCCACAAAGGGCCTCCCGTGGTTTCTTTCCTCCCTATAAAGCAACGTGATTGCATAAAGGCCACTTCAGGCTGAACCGCCACTCCGTGCCCAGCACCTGGCTGGGAGCTTTACATTGTAATCAAATGTCACGAGGATGCTGCAGCAGAGGTCTCATTCTTTCCATTTTGCAGATGAGTGGGGGAAAAAAAAGGCTCAGAGAGGTTATTAATCTACCAAAGGACACAGAGACAGTACCTCGCAGAGATGGGATTCGAACTCGGGTCTGATGTCAAAGCCTGTGTTAATACCATCGCTCATGAGGGCCAACAATGAAAATGGGGTGATGAGGGTCTGGGAGCGCTGGGACCAACTGCAGAACAGCTACCCCTCCAAGCTCCCAATCCTCTGGATGCTGTGGAAATGGAGGCCCAGCCCAGGGAAAGCTTCTGACTACATAAGGAAAGCTAGGAAGAGATTTTAATACTGCATCTCCTGATTTTGAAATGTTGGCCACTAGATCAGCTAGTTTCGAAAGCTGGGTTGGCCAGAAAATGCAGGTCTACAGACCAGCTGCAGCCCGTGGGCCTGCAGTTCCTGACCTTGGCGTTGGGCCCTTGTTGAACATGTTCTCCTCTAAGTCCTCACCAGCCACCTGCAAAGCAAGGCTCTGCCATCCCGTCTGTCCCCTGGGCTGCCAGCCTGTGAGCTCTGCACCATCCCACCTGCCTTCCAACACATGCTTAAAGGCAGACCACAGCGGACACGTGAGGCAGTGGAGCAGAGTGATGCAGAGCTCCACTGGTCCTTGGACCAGCTGCTCAGCATTATTACCTGGAGCCAGCAGCCACACTGATCGTGAGTTCCAGCCCTGACCCCCCGTCACAACTGTGTGGTCCCAGCACTCTGTACTAAGGAACTCTACAGGGCTTCCCATCATGCACGTGGGAGACACACTCGGTTGGAACGTGAACTTGGATCCACATCCTAGCTGGGTGACCTGGGGCAAGCCGCTGACCCTCCCCACCTGTCTGAAAACTACAATGTCGGGGCTGTTGTGAGGACTACAGAAGATAACACAAGACAAGCAGTAAGCACAGTGAGGAGCACAAAGTCAGCACTCGGTAACGCCAGCTGCCAGTATCCCTGCTGCAGTAGACACTCTGTTAACCGGAACCGAAGCAACCGGCACTCTCAAGCAACCGGCACAATAGTTTTGTGGTTGTTGTTGTTGTTTGTTTTTGCCGGTTGCTTGAGTTCCGGTTAACAGAGAGTCTATGTACATTTATCCAGGATCTACCAACCCCATGGGTGCTGGGTGACAGAGAGTCTCCTGTACTATCATTTGGAGAGTCATACTCTCCAACGCCATATTCCCAGGACGGAATACAGTTGCTTTGGGGTGAATCGGAATAAACCATTAAGTATTTGGCACCAAAAAGGTACCTAACTTAGACTAAAGTGTCACTGGAGAGACTGTTTAGAATCACCAAACACATCACAAGGAGCCAGTGGGGAGCCCAGGGCCGTGAGAGGCCACAGGCTGGGACAGACACAGTGGACGCCCCTCCGCAGCCAGCCCTCCAGGAAGGCCCACGGTCAGAAAAGCACACTGGGGATTCTGGTGTGCAGGCAGGCCATGCACGGCGCAATCTCAAAACAGTTTTCAAAACCTCCTGATTAGAACGATTCCTGAGGCCGACCTTGGAGGCTGCTCCAAGGGAGGAGGCAGGGGGACTGGACTGAGGGCCCAATCATCTTCCCAGGTTTAAAATGGGGTGACACAAATCGCAGCTCTCGGGTGTACCACTTGATGTATGTGGAAATGTACGTATATATACATGGTAAGTTCATGACCCCATGTGCTAACATGTACACACACACACACACCCCTACCAAAGTTTCGATGTCCGGCTGCATTTGGGCAGGCACCATAAACACCACCTAGGTAAGACAGCACATTTCCCAGCACCCCAAAAGGCTCCTCATGCCCCTGCCCTGTAATTACTCCATCTCCAAAAACAACCCCTAGTTTGACTTCCATCACCATAGACTGGTTTTGCCTGTTCTTGAACTTCACATGCATGTAATCACACAGTATGCACACTCGTCTGGCCTCTTCAGATCATCACATCTGAGTTACTCATTTTTCTACATGTTGTGGCAGCAGTTCACTCCTTGTTTTCCTTTGTGGGACACAGCATTCCACACTTCGAACAGTTCACAGGCTACCCTCCTAGAACCTTAACTTATAACCAGCCGCCTAGTGACAATGATGCCTACAGCCCTTCTTTTTCATACTGTCATTATGGCTGTGGTTGGGGACAAATGGGCTGGCAGGAAAAGGGACAGTTGAGGTGTCATGTTGAGCCCCATCATGTCTGGTTAGTGGCTTCCAGGCCACCAGAGGCACAGACGCCAATGCTGGCAGCTTCAGATGTGCAACTGTGAGCCTCTTGGCTGCATTCTTGAGCTGGAAAAGCCACATGCTCCAATCATTGCCCAGAGGGGACTTTTCCGGGGCCTCCACAAGATGGCTCTGTGGGTGGTGGGGAGCCTCCATGGGGGCAGCAGAGGTGCCTCTATTAATTGGCTGGGGTTTTTCTCCTACCCTCCTCATTGCGGAGTCGACTTTCTGTGGTATCCTTTTATAATAAACCCAGGAGTCGATAAGTAATCTCAGTCACTCAGGCCTCTGCCACTTATGTCACAGGCAACAGGTGCACTCGTGAAACGGCTGCTTGTAATAGTGAAAATTCGGAAACTACCTAAATGCCCATGGTCAAGTTAATTAAGTTATGGCCCAGCAAAATGCAGCTCTTAAACCAAACTAGGTAAGGACACATGAACAGACGATCGGAAGATCTAAGATACACCGGTAGGTTGGAGAAAAATAAACAGCAAAATACTGTATGTACACCGGACTGTTAGGATGAAAGTCTGCAGAACTTTCCCTCTGTATACTTTTGCAATGATTTGGTTTTCTTCCCTTCCCTTTCCTTTTTCTTTCTCTTTTTTCTTCCTCCCCTCCCCTCCCCTCCCCTCCCTTCCCTTTCCTTTTCCTTTCTTTCTTTCTTCTTTCTTTCTTTCTTTCTTTCTTTCTTTCTTTCTTTCTTTCTTTCTTTCTTTCTTCCTTTTGGTTGTTGTTTCATAATGAGAACATTTCCTTTCTATAATTAGAAAATAAAACTAAAAGCAAAAGCCATCTATCCTTCTCACCCCCCATAAATCCCAGTTCTGTAAAAAAGTCGTGATTTCGGCCACTCTGCAGGGCTTATAAAGGCACTTGAGTAAATTCCCCACAAAGCCAGTGGCATCTACCTGGGTTTCTTATAGCAGGGCATCCACCCTTTCAAGACCGACTACAAGAAAAGCCATGTGGTCCAGAAACCTCAGAATTTTTCATTGTCCCAACCCTCGTCTTGAATGCAGTAGCTCTGTGGCTAGCTGGGCATAGAAAGGGTTCTCAGAGAACAGACACTTGGGAGAACGCTGGATTTAATGATAAAACCAACTCTTCCGGACACTTCCACCTGCCAGGCCCTGTGCTATGCTCTGTACACTCGCTCTCACACTTAATCCTTGAACCACTCCATTCTCTGGGTAGGAAGATGACGGCCTCTTCACGTGGCAGCTCCGAGAATCCGCTGCCCCGAGGCACGTGGGCAATGTGTGGCAGAACCAGCCTGAGGCCTCGTGGGTCTGAGTCCAGGGCCTGCACCACCGAGCTGGGTCTTCCCCTGTCTGAGTTTTCAGAAACCACACATAATTCATATACAGCATGAAGAAAGCTGATAACAAGGGAAACCACTTTGGGAGAGTGAGTCAACTCACATTTGCCAACTTGCATTCACTGGGCAGCGTAAGGAGAGTCCCCTGGGTCAGCGGCGCCACCTAGTGGCCACTGCCGAGAGTCACCATCCAGCGGTTCTCTCCCACCTCTCCCTCCTTCCCAAAGGAATGCCAATGACACCATGTCTACCTGCTTCCTCCCACTAGCAACTTTGGTGAAACCTGTCTTGAGGACTTGGAGCCTGCCTCTCACATAGACATTCGGTCACTTGTCTTCTCTTCCCTCCTTTCTGTAGGCAGGGCCTGGGGCCTGGTGTGGGCACCTTGGAATAAAGTGGTCAAGCACGGAGGATTAGCAGCTAGCAGGGCTTCTCACCCTCAGCACTACTGACATTTGGGGCCCCATAGTTATTGGTCGTGGGGGGCTGTCCTGCACATTGTAGCACATTCAATAGTATCCTTGATGTCTACAATGAGGTGCCAATAGCAAGCCACCACCACCACCATCATGACCACAACCAAGAATGTCTCCAGACACTGACAAATGTTTGCTGGGGGCACAGTCACCCTCAGTGGAGGACCACTGAGCTGACTCACCTGGGCTGAACCCCTTCTTGAGTCTGGCGTTGCTAGAGCTGTCACCGTGGGCCAGCGACTCAAACTCTCTGGGTGTTAAATGAGAGCAATGACAGCATCTGCCTCTCCCTATGTGTGTGTGTGGGGGGGGGGGGGAGGGTTCAGATGAAGAAGTGGGGAATGGTGAGAGCAGGGGATAAGCTCTGAGTCACACAGGTGCCAGTCGGGCAGGTGCCAGTCGGGCAGGTGCCAGAGCCCACAGCCCTGCCACTCCACAGCCAAGTTCTTCTCCCCGCTGCTCCTTCCAATGCTTATTCTGTTGCTAATTAACTGTTTAACACCCCACAACCCTTTAAAAACAAATTATAAAGAAGAAGTGCAAATGCCCCATGATTGCTCGGCAGTGGGGAGCCCTCCCTCAGCCCCTCACAGTACCCACCACACAGGGATAAACATGGTGTTACAGACTGAACTGTGTGCCCCCAGTTTCCTATGTTGGAGCCCTAATCCCCGATGTGACTGTATTTTGGAGATAGGGACTTAAGGAGGTAATTAAGGGTAAATAAAGTTAAACAAGGTCATAGGGTAGGACCCTAATCAAATAGAACTGGTAACCTTATAAGAAAAGGAAGGGACACCAGAACTCTCCCTCTGTGCACACAAGGACCACGTGAGGACACCATGAGAAGGGAGCCATCTGCAAACCAGGAAGAGTGGCCTCATCAGAAACCAACCCTGATAGCACCTTGATCTTGGACTTCCAGCCTCCAGAAAATAAACTGCTGTTGCCTAACCCATCCAGTCTGAGGTACTTTGTCATGGCAGCCCAAGCACACTAAGACACACGGTAAGCACAGATGTTCAAAAACTAACACAAAAACCACACCAAGCTCCACGCCACCGACACTCAGTGACGCAGGGGCAGGCGTCAAGGATTGTCCTTACAAAGTGAGGTTTCGTGACTGATGTTCTCGAAGAGGATGTTCAAGGTCTGCAGCAGCTGCACGCACACGTAGCGGCCTGACTTCTGCCGCAGGATGTTCAAGAAGAAAACAAACATGTTCTTCTCCAGGAAGAAGCTGGGGAGAGAATGGAAAAGCATCAGCGGTCCGCTTCCACACGCGGGAATGCAAACCAGCCTCCGGTTACATGCACAGCATGCGCGTGTACTCCCGGCCGGCCAAGGGCAACCGCGGAGCAGCCGGCCACGCCACCTGCACGGCCTGGACTCCCGTGCTACTCGGCTCCCACGAGGCTGTTTTCCGCCAAAGCAAACGTGACCTTCTAAGCTCCCTTCCCAGAACGTGAGAACAGTGCTGATGCCAGGATTTCGGACAGAATGGAAACGATCTTTACCTACTCAATGATTACACAGAAATCTGTGCCTGTAAAGCCGACAAGCAGCATTTTCTATCAAATGGCTCATATCCTTCACTTTTCTCACGAAGCCTTTCCTGTGCTCGCCATGTCTGCGCGTTAACAACAGGAGTTGCCTATGAAGGGGCAAGATGACACTGTATATTAAGCATTTGTGGTTTCCGTATCTAGGGAAAAAGATCTGGAAGGAAAGGGAAGATGCTGACGTGGTGGGGGACCCCAGCCAGCACCCAATCTGCGTCTGCCTTTACTGCTCTGGACCCGACATTTGTCTGCATGCACACCGGGGGCACTGACTTTTGGGGATATACACTGGCTCTTTCAGTCTTGAAAAGGAGACTGAACCCCCTAATGTCTGTCTTTAAAGGAAGCCATGTTTCTGGTTATGTGTTCTTGAATTCAAGCGAAGACTAGGTGCCTTCTCACTTGGGATACATCGAGCAAATTCCTGGAGCTGCATGTATCTGTCGGTTCACTTTGTTTCGGTGTCTCTCTCCCCTCGGCCGTCAGCTCCACAGTGGCAGGACTGTGGGCTGTGTAACTTTTGTTTGAATCCATGAAAGGGTAAACAAATGAATAAATGAACTAAAAAAAGACGCCGCAAATCTTTTCCAACTCTGATTCTGGGAGCCTTCACATTGACCCCCAGAATGTTCCTGTCATTTGACCTATTTTGTTTACCTTGTCCACCACACTGATGACCAACTTGGGAACTTATTAAAATGCCTGCACCTAGAGCTCATCCAGGGATTGACTCCCGAGGTCTAGCATGAAGTCCAAGGGCCTAGATTTTTTTAAAACACTTTAGTGGAGTGGGGGGCTCCCTGGAAAAATGACTCATTCTAGGGCTGCGACAGGGAAAATACAAGGTGATCCTGAAGCATCTTATTGTACCAGAAAGTAAGAGAGTGCTCAACAAAAACCACAAAAGGATGGGAGGGTGTCAAAGGGACACAGGAACCAACCTGCAAGAGAGCCCGATGCCCAAAGCTGGAAGCAATTCAACAACACAATAAACAACACAGTATTGGATTATAATCCAAAGTATAAAATAAATATCCACAAGTTCCTACTGGTATAAATAAATGACCGAATAAATAAATACTTGGGGAGAAGAAACAACTCTTTCATGCGCGAGAATTTCCAATAATGTACGAGGGCTGTCCAGAGAAAATCTAGCCGCAAATGCCCCCGTCCTCATACACTTTCTGGACAGCCCTCGGAGGCAGACACTCCCCTTCCAGAAGGTGGAGCCTAAGTGCCACGCCCCCAGGTCGGATGGGTACTACTTAAAGCCCTCAAGGTGGGGAAAAATAAAGAGACTGAGACACTGTCACAGGCCAGAGGAGACTTGGGAGACATGACAGCTAACTGCACTGTGGGGGCCTAAATGGGGACCCTAGAGCAAAAAGAGGGTGCCAGTGGAAAACCTGGAAAAACGCAAATCAAGGCTGGTGTTTACGTAATAGGGCCCACCGTCAGCCCCCAGACTTGGCAAATGCGCCCCGGTAATCTAAGAGATTACCGATGGGGAGAACAGGGACAGGGGTATACGGGAACTGTCTGTTCTAGCTTCACAACTTCTCTGTAAATCTAAAATCGCTCCAAAAATAAAAAAGTATTAAAAACAAACTCTCCTGGGGACTCTGTCGGGCAGCCGTTTGAGACTCACTGGACCGTAAGGGCGCAGGAGTTTTACTGAGCTGACAGATGGACTGAGAAAGTCCATTCTAGGAAAGGGGGACACAGTTTCTAATCTTTAAAGCAAGGGTCTCTCATTTCCAAACACAGACACCAACCAAACCAGCCAACTCCCCACAGACCCTTAAAGGCAGCTGGTCCTGTCCATCAAAGCTCCTCCCTTTATTATTACACATGCTGTTCTTTGGGGACGATGGCCAGTGTCACAGGTTTACACTTTCCACAAGAGCTTTATCTTAGAGAACCGCATTGATGAAAAAACAGAGCTACCCAGAAAGTCAGGACATCTAGTAAGAAGCCAGGCTGGAAATGGATACCTTTATTTTTTTTTTAACGGGCTTTAAAGTGGCCTCCCTGGTGGTGCAGTGGCTAGGCTTTGGTGCTGTCAACGCTGTGGTCTGGGTTCGATTCCCAGCCAGGGAGCTACCCACATAATAAATAAATAAATAAATAAATAAATAAATAAATGAACTGGCCTCAATACTTAGAACTGAGATTATGTTACATAAAAATAAAATCTGTGTTTGGTGGTTGTCATAACCCGAATTCTCCTGCACTCAGACATGGAGATAGGTCTACTGGGGACGTAGTTCATGGCTGATAGCCTTTTCTTTTGAACCATCCAGTAGGGACAGCTGTTTTTATTGTGAACTGCCAACATTACTTAGCGCCTTCTCTGTACCAGACACTACGCAGGGAACTTTCTCTCTCTCCTTGAAAGACTCTTACCAAGGAGGAAACTGAGGCTGGCCTGAGAATGCTCACCTAAGAAGGACAAGAATGAGGAAAACGGCTGCGTGGGCTCTGGTAGGAGGCGCTGCCTTAACACTTAGCGGCTGTGTGACCGCGGACATCAGTGGGGACAACAGGGCCTCCACCTTGGGGTCCCTGAGAGACGCCGGAGGATTATCTCATCAGATCTCAGCACCGCGCCTCACCCATCAGCAAACACAGCCCATGTTGGCCCTTAGGGTCTCCCCAGGGCAGGGACCTTTCAGTTCACTTAGGGTCCAACTACCCACGACACTGTCTCTTTCCCTGGGGGTGATAACCAGACACCACTGGGAAAATTATCCATGATATTTCCAGATTTTTCTAGAGAGGCTCATTTCCATGACTTTCTCCTTTTCAGCTTGCATTTCTACAGCATTTCAAGGACATTTTATGTAGCTAAAGAGATACGCATATGTATATGTGCAAGCCCAAATGGGTGTCAAATTCTGACATCATCAGGAGTGACTCATGAGACACATTTAGAAAAACATTCACCGGACTAAGAAGAGTCACAAACATTAGAAACCCTTACTCAAACACAGAGCTGTCATTCTGATCGCCCCAAATCAGGATCTCGGTGATGGAACGGATGGTCTCCACCAGCAGGTTCCGGTTCTGTTCTGTGACTGTGGTGTTTTTGGTCAAAACGTGGTACAGGTACCTGAGAGAAAGGAAAGAAGAGATTACCAACCGAAATGAAACCCCGGCTCAGTGAGCACTGGCAATGCCCGGGGGCCGACATGGCTGTGCTATTTCAGATCCTGTTAGCGCCACCACCCACGTGAGACAGAACTCACCTCTCACGAGAAATGGCAGACGACGCTTTGAAGCGTTCAATAACCAGGGACACACGGAGCCAAAATCGCCAGGGGACCCACTCGTGAGGCAAGTGGATGGTCCAGCCCTCGACGACAGCCATCCTCAAAGTCAAGTGTGTAAGCAATCAGCTGGAGAGCTGGATAAAGTGGGGTCCTGGGAGCCCACCAGAGATTCAGATTCGGGGGGACTGGGGGAAGGCCAGGGTGGGCCTTCTTCACACGGTCCGCAGGTGTGTGGAAGCCAAGGGAGCAGGTGGAGATACATGGCTCAAGGCTGAATGCCTAATGTGAGACCCACAAGAGCTGGAATCAGTTGAGGGAGGGTCGCAAAGCCATCACCAGGGGTAAGAATCCTGTGAATTCAAGCTGATCCTCGGATTGCCCATAATCCCCCATAAAGTGATGGCTCACGTGAAGTGGGCTGCCTGCTGGGCACCGATCTTCTTCTCAGACTACAGATCACTGAATTCACAAAATCAAGTGGGCCTGAGACCACAGCACGGTCCTGCACCCACCCAAGTGGTCCTGGGACACCTATGCTGTTCCAGCTCTGTGCCCGCCGCTGGGGCAGACACAGGAAGGTGCAGGACCGTCCTCCAGGCCCCCTGCTGCTGGTGAGGGCAACTGAAGGAGTCGCTGAGGCCAGTCCTGAGCAGCATGGGACCCAGCAGCCTAGCCAGACGTCCTGGGAATGCCACCTGGCACAGCTTTTAAGAGATGGCATCGCCAGGGCCCCCAGACTATAGGAACTTGCACGGCCACAGGAGCCTCAGACTTGGGACGGAAAAGGGGACACCAAGAGGGAGGGACTCAGGAAGAGTCACCTCCTGACTTCTTCTATGGCCACCTTCAGTTTGGGGGTAGGGGCTGGTGAAAGCAAAACAGGGAAAGATTAGATAGGTTGGTCCCATCGAAAATCTCTAAAAAGCGCTAAGATAGAAGAGGTAGAACCCTGCAGATGGAACAGCAGGAGCAACCTGCTGCGTGAGAGGGCTGGGCTTTCCTTTAAAACTGCATGCAACTTTTATCAGGCGGTAATACAACGGGCCCCCCAAACCAGAACTCTCTACCTCCGGTGCCCGAATCTACCGTAGGCCGGGCTGCACGTGGGAGCCGAGGCCAGCTTCCTCTGTGATAAGGTGACTGGGTAGCACTGAACCACCCTGGGATGGATCACCAGGGCACCCTCTCGTGAACCTCCATCTTCACATCTTCTTGACTCATCTTCCCAAAGAGGCTCAAAGAGCAGGGTGTTCCAAATCGTGGTTCACAGGCCTCCTACGTCAGAACCACCTAAGGTGCAGATCCTAGCTCTGCACCCCACACCCAAAGAACTGACTCCTAGGTGTGTTATGTGCCGTCGCCTTGGCTCTGACTCCTGGTGACCCTGTGACTGAGTGGCGTCACAGCCCTGCAGACTCCTCCTACCTATGGCTTCCTTTAGGATCCATCTCACAGCTGGCCTTCTCTTTCCTTGCTGTCTTCCGTTGTCCCAGCATTACTGTCTTTTCCCAAGAACCCCGCCTTCTCATGGTGTGCACCAAGTTGGACAGCTTCAGTTTTGTCATTTTTCCACCAGTGGTATTTCAGGTTTAATCTGCTCTAAGCCCCACTGGCTCATCTGTCTGGTGGTCCAGGGTGTCTGTAGAGTTCTCCAAAACCGCATTTCAAATGAATCCATTTTGTCTTCTGTCAGCCTTCTTCAACGTGCCCCTTTTGCATCTGTACATAGTAACTGGGCATACAAGGGTGAGGGCGACCTTAGCCTTGGTCTCTAAGGACACATCTTTGCTCTCGGTGATCTTTCCTAATTCTTCCATCACTGTCCCTCTGAGTCTCAGCCCTCTCTTGATTTCTTCACTGCACTCTCCATTCGAATTGATGACTGAACCAAGGTAAGCAAAACTGTTAACAACCTCAGTATCTTCACTGGCTACATTAAAGTTGTGTGTTTCTTCTGTAGTCTTGATTTTTATATTTGTGATGTTCAAATGCAGGCCTGCTTTGGGATTTTCTTCTTTCACTTTCATGAGAAGTCTTTTCGGATCATTGCTACTTTCTGCCAGTACTGTCATCTGCATATCTTAAGTTATTGATAATTCTTTCACCGATTTCCACTCCCTTCTCTGAGGCCAGCCCAGTTTTTCACGTGATATGTTCTGTGTGCAGATTAAATGAATAGGAGATAAAATACACCGTTGTCTGACGCCTTTGCCTAGAGCAGAGGTTCTCAACCTGTGGGTCGCAACCCCTTTGGGGGTCGAACAACCCTTTCACAGGGGTCACCTAAGACTCTCGGAAAACACATATCAGATATTTACATTACGATTCATAACAGCAGCAATATTACAGTTATGACGTAGCAACGAAAATAATGTTATGGGGGTCACCCCAACATGAGCAACTGTATTAAAGGGTCGCAGCATTAGGAAGGTTGAGAACCACTGGCCTGTAGGAACCGTCTGTCTCTCCAACTCTGTCCTGACAGTGGCTTTCGGTTCACAACTCAGGTTGCACACGGGGAAAACCAAATGCTGAGGCACGCCCATTTCTTTCAGAGCAGCCCATGACTCCTTGATGCATAGTCCCCAATCTGCATTTTGAACGGGCTTCCACTACAGCTCAGAGCCACTGTGTCACTCACACTGTGGCCCTCAGCGACACGCTTCCTGCAGTCCACTCCCTGTGCGGGTGTTTCCTCCTGCGCAGAGGACAGCAGCTCTCAGCACCACGCTATCACACTCCTGGCCCAGTGGGAGGCAGCGGCCTGGGTGAGCGGGTCTGCTCTGAAGACCCCAGCAGGGACAGGGTTGAAAAGCTGTAGGACTCGCCCTGACTTCTATTCACGGTGCTTTCTGCCGACAGTGCCCTTGCTGCCCTGACCAAACAGCAAACACTTGCTCGTGTCTCAACACCCAGCTCAGGCACCTCTTGGCAAAGCCTTCCTTAAAGAGCCTCCCCGCCCTCCTGCACAAATGGACCTGACAGTTCCCTCCTCTCTGCACCCCTGCACCCACATGCAGCTGCTGCTGCACAGACCCCTCATCTGCAATGACCTGCCTCCGTTACTGCACCTGAGTTCGTGAAAGTCAGGAATATCATCTTATTGATCCTGGTGATCTCAATACACTCCAAAATACAGTAGGTGATCAATAAATACTGAATGGGAAATGGCAGGGGACTGTGAACATAAGTGACTTCAGAGCGTGCAGAGCGAACACAGTCAAGTCCACAAGCCAAACACAGCAAGTGGTGACAAGGAGAGGTAGTGAAGAGCTCAAGCTTTCAGAGTCCAACAGACAGACCTGGGGTTGACCCCTGGCCCTACCACCTCCCCATTGTGGCCTTGGAGGAGGCACTTCGCTCTCTGGAGCTCAGCCTCTGTAAAGTGGTGGCAGCAGTCCAGGCCCCTCACTGGGCTGTCCCAGGGTTCCACGTGATAACACACAGCAAGAGCCCAGCACGGCGCCTGGCACACCAGACACAGGGTCAGCGGCTACTACTACTATGTTATGATGGGGATAGGCATTAACATCATTATAAATTAAATGAGGAATATTCCAGAACTTGGGAAGGAGAGCTCAGGCTGGATCCAACCAGTTATGAAAAGAAGACTTTAAGGGAGGGGTTAGGAGAAGGTCCAGAGGGACCAGAGCAAGAAGGAGAAAGCCTGGTCTTAGCTGGTGGTCTTGGGCGAGTTACCTCCTCTATGCACCTCGGCTCTCACCTATGAACTGGGAGCGACGGCGGTACCTGGCGCTTTAGTACCCTCCTACAGTCGTGTTGTCAGGAGGAATAAACAGGTAAAAAGAGAGATTTCCAAACTGGCAGTCACTAGCTAGGCTGCAAGTGCTAGCTATTATTACTGCTACCATCATTGCTTCATTAAATAATCTCAAAAAAAAAAAAAAAATTCTAGTAACTATGAGGAAGCCGTTGCAGGCAAACCCAGGGGAAAGAACAGGGTAGGGAGTCCTGAAAAGGTTCTAGAAGCTCCCACGTGTGGCACACGGCCTACATGCCTGGTTCTGCGTGACGGGATTCACATGACCCTCATACGGGCAGTAACCTGGGAGGGGTGTGAACTGTGACCACACCGCACAGGCTGGGACCCCAACTAAGGGGCAGGCAGAGCCCGCCCACAGCCCCATGGCCCGGGGGCACGGCCCAAGAGCACCTGCTGTCCTGGCGTGAAGCCACCCACGGGGTTGCGGTGGGGTCGCATCCGGGTTTTATCACATAATAACTAAAGTTGAGGGCCTTTGCATATGTTTATGGCTATTTGAGTATCTTCTGTGAGGTACCTGTGCTCATTTTTTTATGAGGGGGAGTACCTCTCCCTTGTTATTTGATGGAATTCCTTATACATCTGAACACAAACCCTGTACTGGATATACATGTGACAAACATTTTCTCTAAATGTGGCCTGCCTTTTTACTGGCTTCACGGTGGGCTTCTGATGAGCAGTTCTTAATTTTAATGCAGTCCAATTTCTCTGTCTTTCCCTTAGGTAGTATTTTTTGTCTCAAGTTTTAAGAAAGCCTCACCTACATCTTGAAGAAATGCTGTTTTCTTCTAAAAAAGCTACTGTTTTACCTTTCACATTTTGACTTAAGAGCACGTTGGGAACTGCTCTCTGTGGATGGCATGAGGTATTGACCAAAATTAATTTTTTTTCCATATGGATAACTAGTTGACTTGTTAGTTACTGAAATGATCCTCATTTCTGAACTGTTCTGCAGTGTCACCTTTGTCATTCATCAGGTGACCACATATGTGGGACTTGCAGGATGCTCTAGTTCCACTGGACCTATTTATTTACTTTTGTGCCAATACCATGCTGTCTGATTACTGCAGCTTTATAATAAATGTTATGTGACCATGTACGTCCTCCAACTTCCTTCC
Organism: Lyroderma lyra; assembly: GCA_004026885.1. Lineage (NCBI taxonomy): Eukaryota > Metazoa > Chordata > Mammalia > Chiroptera > Megadermatidae > Lyroderma > Lyroderma lyra. Next base: position 8,946 of record PVJL010013921.1, on the reverse strand, counting down.
TTCTGTTTTTTCAATGTTATATTGGGTATTCTTGGTCCTTTGCATTTCCATTTAAATTTAAAAACCACCTTCTCAAAAATACCTGCTAAGATTTCCTTTAAGATTGACCTAAATCTATAGCTAAATATGGAGAGAACTGACATCTTTACAGTCGAGTAAAATTATGACATTTGCAATTTTCCTTTCAAAGTTTGCAGGATAGGGGTCTTGCACATCTTTTGTTAGATTTATTCCTACATGCTTGATGTTTTTTGATGCTGTTGTAAATAGTAGTGTTTGAAATATTCATTTTCTAAATGTTTGTTGTAGAAACAGAAATATGCACTAGATCCCAAGCTCTCAAGTTCTATGATTATTATATTGAGGTTCGTCTTTTCTCCCCACAATGCCCGAGCACACTAAGGAGTATTTGGGAAGAGACCCTCAATATGTTTGCTTAAATATACTAGGGGTGGGGGGGTGGGGGAAAAGCTGAATGGGTTAAGATTTAATATTTTGATATTTTAATGCATCTAATCCTAGAGCTTTGGAAGATCAGGTAATTCAACCACCTCAGAGGTATTACATAGCTTAATAAGTTTCTGATTAGAAATGTAACACTCATTTTCGAAAGGTTGGAAATTTCAACACCAATAACAAAAAAGAAATGGCCATTGCCAGTCATGCCACTGCCCAGAAGTGAGCACTGCTAGAGCTGCAGTGTATCTCCTTGGGTGTCTTCCTTTGCTACGGATATTTACATAGTTGAGTTTATGTTGTAGGTCCATTTCCATGCCCACCTCTTTCCCCACCTCTGCCTAAAACAAAAGCATTTTTGTTACAGACAACTGTTGTGAACATCTACATGGCTACATAGTATACTATCCAAAGGACAAGCATTGCAATTACTGTTCTGTTGGGCATTAGGATTCCTAAATGTTAAATGAACAATGTGACAAATGGCCATCTTTGTGTACAAAGCTATGTCCTTATCTCAGATGAGTTTCCCTTGACGGAATGATTACATTGGGCATTTAACTATAGCAAATGAAATGAAGATTTTCTCTTACAGTGATAACAACCGTTACATGATGACATCTTCTCTAAGACTCCGTGTGCACATTTTTATCATCATCGTCAAAACGGCTGCAGCTCCTCTTGCCAGACTGTGTTCTGAATGCCTCGGATGTGGCACAACAACCCTGTGGCAACATGGATATTCTGGAGAGCTGAGGTTCTGGGAGGTTAGAACCTGCCCGGAGTCACCACACACAGAACCCAGGCACCTGACTTCAGAGCCCATGCTGAGAACCGTTATAGTACGAAATGCAAACAATGAGGTAAGCAACACTCTTATTAGCCAGGCACTCACATGAAGTTATGAATCCCCAGCAGACAAGAAAATCAAATAGGTAAACAACAAACCAAAAACGCGGGAAAGTACACATCAGACCTAAGTCCTCACAACTGGCCCTTATCCACTTCTCTGAGCAGGAGAACCCACTATCAGACCTTGCGTATTAGCCAACTACCTTGAGAGGCGAGCTTACGGCTCTGCAATGCCTGGAGACCAGAAAACCGCAGCCTATTGCCAAGGTGCAACCAGCACACACACGAGAGGCTCATCACCTAGGACTCCAGCTGTGAACAAGTCCCACCCCGCAGGCAGTGCTTTCGCAAGAGAGCGACTCATTTCACAAGTTAAACCGTTACCGTTAATAACAATGATGTCCATTTCAGAGACAGACACACTACGTTCAAGTTCCTACAAGCTTTATGACTTGCATCATAATATGCCTCTTAGGGAGCTCCTGCTGGAAGGTCCGGAAACTTACTTGGGAGCTAGAGTGTGAGGAAGGGTACGTGGAGTAATGGAGGCCCAGGGGGACTAGAAATCCACTCTCCCTAAGCACGTGCCCCCAGTATAACAATGTCTGGTGTAGAGGAGAGGAAGGGTACAGCGCCTCTGTCTGTCGGGCCTGCTGAGCACCAAGGCAGAGACTCCCCGGACATCCCCCAGCGTCCCCCTCTGCACCCTGAAAACCTCCATTTAGTCAGTGTCCAGCCTTCTGGCTGGCAGGACGAGGGGAAGCTCCATACAGCATGGAATCAGACCGGAGGATTCAAGAAAGGCGTTCCAGCCAGTGCCTCTGACGAGCCACCCCAAAAGGTGTCAAACTGGGCCAGCGAGTGAGACTGGGCTTGCGGGGCTGGGGAACCAGCACTCACGGCGAGCGTGCAGGCAGGGCCTTCAGCTCCGGCACAGACGCTGTGATCAAACTGGCGAGAGCAAGCCTGGCCAGAACTTGGCCTCTGGTTCCTCCTGTGACAAGTCCTTGTTGATCACTTACGACGTGCCAGGCCTGTGCTCGCATCTGACAATTTCCAGGTGAACGAGCCACGCAGATCTCTGTCCTCGTGAAGTGGGTGTTCAAACTGAGAGACCAACTAACATACAACCGAGTAAGCCCATTTCGGATGGCCCAAGGAGCCCTGGCCAGCACCTAAGAGCTGGTCTAACTCTGGCGATGAGCAGGCTGCACGCAGTAACGTGTTCACTGTGTGGGACCGTGAGAGCAAGGACAAGCCAAGTTAGAGAAGGAGGTGAAACTTCTTCCTGCCTGAAGTCACCAGCGCCATCGTTATGGAAGCACTGCTGTTGTAAGGGTACACGTAGGCATGCGGCTGGGCAGGGAGAGGAGGGGAGCTCCAGGGGAGGAGCAGGCAGGTGGACATACGAGGTGCACGTGTCAGTGAGTGTGAAAGAACGACTGTCAGTGCAAAATGACACTAGCAACAGCCTTGGATCACGGCAGGCTGCTACCCTGACAGGATGTTCAGGGACAAGAGCCAATCAGTTCCATCTGGGACTTCAAGCCAGGCCAGCTGGATTTTTGTCACTTGCAACCTAGGACCATGAGCCACATAGAAAGGTGATCAGACTTAAGGCAACCACACAACACAAGAACAAAATGCGCCATCAGTTGTGGATGCACAGTTCCTGGGACAGGGGACATTTCAGCAGCAGTCACATGACCCCATCAGAAAAGGTTCTGCTTAGTGGTGGTCACTGTCACAGCCTCGCCACTAGTCTGGCAACAGAGCACCCATAATGTGCAAGAAACACTGTATTTTGCCGTGTATTATGTGCACTGTTTTGCCCAAATTTGTGAGCAAAAAATAAGGATGCACATTATACATGGGTAGTACTAATTCCCTATATATGTTTTCAATTATTTTATTTACGCTTATGAGTTGCAAGTGTCACTCTAGAAATCAATAATGATATCTGTATATAAAATAATACCCTGGAATACAATAATCAGGATTTTTTATATAAAAAAATTTTTATACAAAAATTTCTTGTACCTTGCATCTGTTCTTGCGTTTTGTAATTTATCTGTTACATAAAATTTCTTGTACCATAATATGTTAAAAAATAAATGCCAAAATTTCTTCATAATATAAAAAACAAGTACCTAAATATAAACAAACAAAAATATGAGTTAAAAAATTAAAAAGGAAGATTGTTTCCCTGAAAGTTTGGACAAATAACATGCAGTCACCTCTTACTGTCTCAATATGACTCAACTAAATCATGAACTTGAGCCAGCAGATAAAGACCACAGTACACGTCTTCCTACCATTCAGCAAAAATACAACCTAACAGGAAAATTCCTTTCCAGTTTGAAAGCTGGGAATTTTATGAAGAATAACGTGGCTCAAAAGGGGTTTACAGCTCTCTGGACAATCTTCTCCAGTTTTTGTAAATCTCAAACTGTTCTTAAAAATAAAGCCCAATTTTTAAAAAGAGGAGGTGGGTTCCCAGGTGCTTTGTGTGCCAAAAGAAAAAAAAATCTGTCAATTCTATATTCTTTTATGTATCTTAATCTCTCCTCTCTACCCACACTGTGCCCTTGGTCAGGGCATGAGTGTATTAGGAACTGTCACCTGTTGCTGTGTGACGAATTTGGACTGGTGGTCCAGGGTTTTCCTGCTTTTAGCACTCAAGGTCTCATGTATTAGAAAACCCCTCAGTCCCAGGCACCTGGGTCGGCTGGTCACCCTATGTGTCAGATGAAGCCCGAGCCTCATCCTACCTCCAGCCTCACTTCCCACAACTACCAGCCCCACCCTGACACTCCACAAACCCCAGGCTCTCTCACACACCCCCTGCGGCCCCACATAGTGGGTTCTGCAGGACCTAAAGGCTCCACTCTGGTGTCCCCTGCTCTAGAAAGCTTCTAAGAAGCTTCCCACAGAACCCTGGGCCCAAGGTGGCCCCAGCACTTGTCAGGCTGTACAGTCACTGCCTCTATGGCTGTCTCTCCCATCAGCCTGGGAACTCCCTCCGGGAATGAGCTGTTCTGTCCTGAAAACTCAAGATGTTCACTATCAGAGCCAAGTGAAGATCATCACCAGCATTGGGGTGGTGGGCACTAGCTGTTTAGGGTACCTTTTCCAAGTCACTTTGGGATCTCCTAAGCCCCACAGCAGTATACAGGTTCTTCAGGCTATAATATGCATTAAGCTCATCTGCCTGATCCAGGGCAGGCAGCTCAGGTTTCCAGAAAGCGCCTGATGGCCATGCAACCTAAACAACGTACCTGGGCAGCTCCAAGGATACATGAGAGGAACCTGAGAACCCATAACATTCCCTGGAGGTGGGAGGGGGACTGTGAGCAGCGAGACTCACCCAGTTGAAAGTCTTTCCCAAGCTGACTTAAAGGAATTTGTATTCAAAAAGACAGTGTAATGAGTACAAGCACTGAAGTCAAATCCTGGCTTTGACACTTTTCAGCTGTTGTCATCTTGGGGCAAGTGACTTAACTTCTCTGAAACAATTTCCACTTCTATAAAATAGAAAGTCATAGGTCAGAGAACTCATAGACTGGTGAGGACTAAAGGAAATCACACACCGGAAGTCCTTAGCAAGTACCTGGCACAGAAAACGAACTCAATAAATATTCATTTAAAAGGGCCAGCATCAGGCAGAGTTAGGTGAGAGCCTGCAGGTACCTGGGTAATGGCAGGAGGCCCAACCATCCCCTATCAGCCACACCCACCCACTCTCTACATTCCTGAAATCCTTAAGCCTCTCCCTGTCCCATCCAGCTGCCCTCCCACTGAAGATTCCTGCTTCCCCGACACACCCCTCTCCTTATCCAGGGCCCCTCTCCTCCTTCTCTCACCACCATCCCCTAAGACCATCCCTCAGCACTTGAGCTCAACTGCCACCCACTCGTTGAGACCCATGACATTTATTATGTGCATGCCCCGTGCTGGAAAGGTCACAGCTGAGAATCACAGCACCCCTACGCCTGGCCAAACGAGAAGCCCGCACCCAATTCTGGCCCCACCAATCCTTCCCATGGGCCCTTGTCTTCCTCCTACTGCTTCCCCCTCCCCCGCATCCTTCTTCCTTCCCATCAGCAATCTTGGGAGCTCCCTTTGGAAACCAGCCTATTTCTTACCACCAAAGGTTTGCCTACTCCCCCCACAACATCCCCCTCCACCCCAAGTATATTTTTCTCCCTGAAGTTATTCCCTCCTCAAAGGTCTCTATTTTCCATCATTCCCCCCTACCCCCCCCACACACACACACAAATCCTAGACTCTGAATGAATGTATGCTCTGCACCTCTCCCCAGTTCATTCATTTTTTTTCATTCTTAAAGTATCCACTGAGCTCCTACTGTGTGCCAGGCACAGCGCTAGATGCTGAGAACACAACTGTGAGCAAAACAAGCAGTCTCCGTCCTCCTGGGAGTACCAGTTTAGTAGCAGACAGAAACATAGTAAAAACAAATTGGGTAACTGCAGATGGTGGAGATGCATTGATGGGGTGGGGGGTGCACTTCAGGTAGAATGGTGGGTCTGGGAAGGCCTTACCTGACTGATAAACACAGCAACCCCTACTGGCCACCTACTGTGTAACAGCCACTGGATCAATCTCTTGCCATCCATGACAGAACTGAATCCTAGCTATGTTCACCATTCCCATCCGCAGATGGGGAATCAGAGGCTCAGAGAAGTGAAGTAATTTGTCCAAGGTCACACAGCCATTAAGCAGTGGAATCCGGATTTGAATGCAAGCATGATGGCAAAGCCACTCCATACATTCCTCCCTCCTACCAGGGCCCCGTTTGCACCTGTCCTGCCCCCAGAACTCTACTTCTGATAGTCCCTCCTTAGACTCCGCCAAGAAAATAGCTTGTTTTTCATTCTTGCCCTTTCTTGAACACCTGTATGTGCTTCCAGCTTTATGTGCATTCTCCTATCCAACCCTCAAGACAATGGTAGGAAACGGTTGCTGTCACAATATCCGTTTTGCAACGGAGGCAACTGAGACCTAAATTCACACAGTTAGGTTCGAATCCAGATCTATCCGACTCCAGGATCCAGACCTCTGACCCCAAGGCTGCACAGCCTAAGAAGTACCACCCCGGGGAAACTTGGTGCCCACGGTCTGCCCCCCCGCAAGAATGAAGTCTGCGACCGTAAACGGAAATCTCACGCCTCTTGCTTTACAGATGAGGATACTGAGACTCTGAGACGCTAAGCAACTTGCCCAAGGTCACACAGCAAGGAGCGACAGGGTCAGGGTTCGCACCCAGGCGCCTGACTCCCAGGTCCTCCCTCCTCACCACCACACAGCCTTGCCCGGGCGCCTCTCTCCGCCCTCCACCTCCGCTCGCACACCTCCCCCAGAGCCCCCGGCCCGGAGCTGTGCGCCCCAGTCCCCGTGTCCAGCCCCGCGGCCTCCCACCTCCGCCCCCAACACACTCACTTGAGGTGGTCCAACGAGTGGATGTTGCGGGAAGACTTGCCATGGCCCCCGCCCACCCAGCTCCGCGAGCGGCCAAACATGTTGGCGCCTCCGGCTCGTCGTTCGCTTCACGGTCTCATGCTCCAGCGGCCGAGCGGCCGGGAGCCCGCGGCGGCAGCACAAGCCGCGGAGGTGGTGAAGGGAGCGCCAACCACCTTCCTCCCCGGCCCACAGCCCCGCACTGACATTCAGCCGGAACCGGCCGTTCGATTGTCGTGCTTTACGGCCGCCGCCCCGAGGAGCGCTGGGAAATGCAGTTCGCCCGCGAGGCCGCCAACTACAAAGCCCGGCATGCATCGCGTAACTGCGGGCCTGCAGCCTTCGAGAAAAGGCGGGGCGTCAGGAAACTCCGCAGTGTCGTCCGGGTGGGCGGGAAAACTGTGCGCAGAGCCCTAAGAAGGAAATCGGTGAAGTAGAGTGAATAAAAGTAACCGCAATATTAACAATTATTAACTTCACGATAAGAATAAGAGTAGCTACTGCATAGCATAAACCATGTAGCACTTACTAAGCGCTTACATAGGTATAGTTATTTAATTGTAACAGCCCTATGAGGTGGGTGCTATGATTATTACCCCCATTTTACTCTCAAGGGAAAGGAAGAACTACAGATCAGTTGACTTGGGCAAGGTCATGCAGCTAGGAAGTGACAGAACTAGGTTCAAGCCCAGGCATCCTTATTTTTTATCCCCCAGGAAACTAAACTGCATCAAATCGGTAATGCCCTTGTTTGCCCTCACAACCGTTTTCTTTTTCCACTTCAATTAAAAATATATATTGAAAGACAGTCAAACTACAGTGTACCAAAACTAAACCTCCTATACTTCTAGAGGATTTCCTGGCCTTCACCCAAAATCCATGCCTTTTCCAAAACTGCCTCATTGAGGAAAAAAAAAAAGAAATAAAAAGAAAAGGAAACAGTCAACTTCCTACGTGAGCCAAGATGTAGCTAAATTTCTCTCCTGGATAAGGAGTGGGAAGCACCGTGGAGGAAAAATGACCTTGTTCATCATTCATTCATTCATTCATTCATTTTTATAGCTCATAGTTACCTAAGGCCCACTGTGTCCCATTTACTGTGCTCAAGACAGAATTGGGCCAGGGGCCAATGTTCTGCCCAATGCCCAACACAAGGCTTTGGTGCATATTAGGTGTTCAACTAATACTGACAGAGTGAAGGAATAAATGAAGGTTTGTTTCACCTTCCGTAGTTGAAGAAATGGGGACCAGTGGAGGGCTAATGGTTTGCTCTGTAATTCATCTAAAGGGACAAGAAACAGTCATGGAGTAAAAAAGGCAGGTTCTGGCCTCCAAACGCAGGCAGGCTCGTTCGCTTCCAGGGTCCCTCCGTTTCTCTGGGTTTCCGTTTCCTTGCCTGTAGAAAGGGGTAACAGGCAACACTGCCCCATCTGGCTCCAAGTAAGCAATGCATGGAAAGCAACTAGCAGCTCATTGTGGTCTGAGATTAAAAAATTTATTGAACTCCTTTGGAAAGAAAGATCAGCCTCCTCAAGGAAGGACGAGGGTTACCAATGAGAAAGGGAATCAGGGAGTGGAAGGGAGTCCCGCTTTTCTATGTACTTCTTGGTTGAGTGTTCAACCACGTGCATTACTATTGTTTTTCAACATGGTTTACAAAGTACAAAGAAACAAGAAGCAGTCCTACAGGCTGAAGGTCTGACCTGCTGGGAATCTCTTTACTCAGGTGTCCCTGAGGCCTATGATGCAGCATACCTTCCCCCTACATAGGTAGATCTTCCAGCAGCCAAAATTTGGAAACGAAGTGGGGCACTGATTGATCATCCCCACCATGAAATATTGGCACCTTGGTAAAGTCCAAGATTTTCACTGTTAAAGCTCACCGTCCCTCCTCTACCCCACCTTCTTTTTCAACTAGTAAACGGAGTCCTAAAGAAGCATGGCGCCATAGTCAAATCTATGATGCAGAGGAAGCTCGCAGTTTCCTACAGCTTTTGTCGCCTGAGAGTACGTCCAGGTTTGAATTGTGTTGGGTTTCATTCCCCTCCCCCTACTCCGTGGGGAATTCGCCGAGCGAATTGGATTTGAGATCGGGACAGAATCCGGAACCAGAAAAGCAACTCAGAGGCCAGCACCCCAGGGGCGGAGCGAATAGGTACC
>PVJL010013920.1:0-30197 GCA_004026885.1 Lyroderma lyra | reverse complement strand
AAAAATGCTCATCCTCATTAGCTATCAGGGAAATGCAAATCAAAACCACAATGAGATACCATCTCACACCTGTGAGAATGGCTATTATCAACAAGACAAGGAATAACAAGTGCTGGAGAGGATGTGGAGAAAAAGGAACTCTGGTACACTGCTGGTGGGAGTGCAAACTGGTACAACCACTGTGGAAGGCAGTGTGGAGCTTCCTCAGAAAATTGGGAATGGAGCTACCCTTTGACCCAGCAATCCCCCTTCTGGGGATCTACCCAAAAGACTTGAAAACCTTTGTCTGCAATGACTTAATGTACCCCATTGTTCATTGCAGCGTTGTTCACAGTGGCCAAAACATGGAAACAACCAAAGTGCCCTGTGACAGATGACTGGATAAAGAAGCTGTGGTACATATACACAATGGAATATTACTCAGCTGTAAGAAAAGATGAAATATTGCCATTTGCAACAAAATGGATGGACCTGGAGATCATCATGCTAAGTGAAATAAGCCAGACAGAAAAAACAAGGAACTGTATGACTTCACTCATATGTGGAATATAAAACTAAAAGCAACAAAGAAAAAAGAAATGAACAAACAAACAAACAACCCATGGACACAATCCATAGTTTAATCTTTATTTGGGGATAAGTGGGTTAGGGAGGGGAGAAAGGGGAGGGGGTGGGAGAGGAGTGGGGAAAGCTAAATATAAGGTGATGGAAAGAGAAGTCACATTAGGTGGTGAACTGATTATACAACAAGCTGACAATGCACTGTAGAATTGTATGCCTGAAACCTATGTAATCCTTGCTAACAGATGTCACTCCAATAAGTCTAACAATAAAAATAAATTAAAAAAAAAGAAATAGGATTTGTTGCTGGGAACCATGTGTGTCCTTCGTAATGATGGAGACAAGGATTTATGTTGAAGTTAGTTTTGCATGTTTGTGTTTATTATTATTAAATACATAAATTATTACATAATTATAGCTTGTATTTTTTGCTGTGGTTCAGCTTCAGTTGTGAACAACATGCATTATTGTTGTATGAACTTATTTCCCTTTGATGCCTCAAAAATGATCAATGATAACTAAAACCAGTTGACTTGTACTTTTAAAAACATTTTATTACTTGTGATTACCCTACTATTTGTATTGTGGTATGCACTCTTTTTCCACCATCACTAGCAGTATAAACATTTTTAAAAAGTAGAAAGTGAAAGTGGAGGTGTGCCTATTGCAGTGATCATGAAATAGCATAAACATTGAGAGAAAAACATGTTGGTGTTCATTGGTCTTGAAGGGCCAATGACCATCACCACAACCACCACCACCACCACCAAGCAGAAAAGCAGGTCAAATCCTCAGGGTTGGAGAAAAAGAAAAGAAAAAAAATCCCAAATAGCCAGTCAAACACCAAGAAAAATCACCCTAAAGAGTCAGTTTCAGGAGAACTTTGGGCCTTTGTCTGGGCTTCCCTATGCTATGCCCTATCTTCTGGGTCTGCCTTTACCCCCCAGCCAACTTTCCTGTTCTCATCCACCCAGTACTGAGTGTGAGAGTTAGGGGCCAATAGTACTGTCTCTATTTAAAGGTGAGGACATGCAAAGGAGAGATTGATGATTCACCTAAGTTCATATAGACAGCATGACACTGATAATAAGTAGATATTCTGGGAGGAGTCTGGCAAAGCCTCACCTTCTACAGAGGAACATTCTGGAACCCATTGGAAGTAAAGCTAAAGTCCTGCTATCCTGATTCCCATCCTTTCCACAAGAGACCAACCTAGGAAATGATGTTTTGTTTTTAAACCAGTTTATTTATTTATTATTATCATTCTTAAAAGTTCACCAATTAAGAAAAGTGCCTGGCTTGGCAGTAGGCAGTAACCTTATCTGATTGACAGCCAAACTACCTTAAAACATAATCAATACACTGTTTCTTTGAGCATGACCACCCCACAAGTGCTGTTCTGAACATTGAGTGCAACTGTATTCCAAGCATCATTCTGCCTTCCAAGTCAGCACTCCTCAAACCTCACCCTCCTTTCAAACTCCTTGTGCAATATGTAAATGCCTCGAACTTCTAACAGTCCTCTGCGCTCCATTCTGTTTACTGGATACTTAGCCCCATACCTTTCTCTTGAAAACAGGAAAACTGTACTGCTCTGGATAAGAACTGATGGGGACTTTGGAAGGAAGTTAATGGTGTGTAGAAGCAGTTGCGTAGGAGGGGCATGGGGCCAAGAGCTGAGGTAGAGTGGCCAGATTTCAGAAGGTCATTTTGGTTCAGGAAGTAAGGCCTTGTGGGAGGTGGGGAGGGTGAGCATATGCATAGCAAGGGATGTCACCAGGATCTGGTTTCATGGTGATGATTACTGAGTGATTTCTGGATTAGCCTTTCACACGTGTGGGTTCATTGAGCATTCGCCACTTCCTCCTCCTCTCCTTGTTTTCTTTGCTTTTGAAACTTTCCCCCATCTCTCCTTTTCCCCTTCAAGGAGAAGATTGAAAAAAAGGCATTCTTTTTAGGTTGACAGCACAAAAAGCTTCTTAGAAAACATGTAGTATTGTGAGGTAAGGTGACACTAGTTCATCACATAAGACTCACACTCACTCACCCTGGAATGAACCTAGTGAGTCTCAAAAAAGAAGACAAATTCTGTTCCTGAAAGAGCGAAAGCTCCCAATTTAATATACAAATATGCCAGAAGAGATATAGTTTTTTTCATGGATCCTTGGAAAGCTGAAGAGAGATCATACTTCTGTGGCCACTTTGGATTAGAGCAGAAGCCTCAAGTCAGGGCAGAGTTTGAATGCCTGAGTTTTACACCAGTTGGCGTGATGGCCAGTGACTTATAAATTGAAGTGGGTTCTGCATCTCACACAAGAAATTCTCTTTAAGAAGCATAAAGATATTGATTTACCCAACTTGCTCCTTACCACCTCAGAAGGATGAGTCAGAGTCATTCTCTGTTTATTTGAGGGACTTAAGATATGTCTCCTCACAGCCAGGAGTATAATCAAGTCCCGAATGTGCCATGACAGTAACTATAAACTGTTACGGGATTGTGACTTTCAGATGGTTAGAAACCTTTGTTTAAGTGTACTGAGATGAATAGTTCACTACAACTTGGTAAGTGTTGAAAATCAAAACAAGAAGGCAAAGGGCAAGATTGTACTCACAGAGAATATTTATCATCAAATACAGGATTATTTTTTCAAGTTTTATAAATGCAATTAAGGGCATAAGAAGCAGATGATTCCCGTTTTCTATCCACAAAAGATGAAAAACAAATTCAGAGTCTTATTTCTTTTCTCTTTCTCTATTTCAGTATATCTATTTATTTGAGTCACCAGTGTCTAGCACAGAGGGAAATTTAATAATTCATTAAAAATATTCCTTTCTCTAATTAAGACACTGAGACTTAGACATAAATTATTATCTCTTCACATATAATATCTTTTCACATTTAAAAAATCAATAGGGGCCCAAATTTATTTATTTTTTGGTAAGATTAGTGAAAGAGGAGTAGAGAAGACATCTTGCCACTGATGTATTGGAAAAAGTAGCAGTGAATACCTTGAAATACGTATAGTTTTTCAGCTTCTCACATTTCTCATGGTCCAACATGAAAAATACATCTAAAACAATCATAATAATAATTTTTTAAGTACCAGTATGTGCCAGGTACCATTCATTTATAGTCGTTAATTCTCACAACACTGAAAGGTAAACATAAGCTCCAGCTGAGATTGGAGGATGCTGAGTTCTGAGAGGATCAGTGACTAAGGTCATCTAGAACCAAACCCACACCTGTATCTATGCTTCATCTTACATCACGATGCCTCTCTTGACAGCTGAGTTTAAGGCTAGTGATTTTATTTGTTCAATTTACAATGGATAAAATGATTAATTACTGCTTCTCATGGATTTTTTAAAAAGTATAGACTCGCAGTATTTACTGAGCACCTACCATTTACAAGTGTATCAGTGGGGATGGACTAGGCCTTGTTTTGTAGCAAACAACACCAGATCTCAGTGACTTTAAATAACAGAAGTTTATATCTTATTCACTCACCATGTCCATCATAGTTCAGCTAGGGTTCTGCTATTAGTTGACATTATCCCAGCTGAGAAATGACTTATTCTCCAGAATATTAACAGTCACAATAGCCAAGAGAAAACTTGATCTGGAGGGTCTTACACTGAGGATTAAAAGTTTGGCCCAAAAGTATCACACACCACTTTGGTTACAACTCATTGGTGATAATTATCTCCAATCAACCAGAGGGGTCCAAGAAGCACAAACCTACTGCAGGCACAGAAGACTGATAGCCAGAAAATATTTGGTGAGTTCCATTAACTCTATCTCATTGGGCATGCAGCTCAGAAAGCTTACCATGAGACATGCCTGGTATAAGCACAGGGAGAGGAACACAGAGGAAATAATGATTAATTTTAAATGGCCAGAGTACAAAAGACTTAGCAGAGAAGAATACAGATGAGCATTAAATGCTTTGAGATGAGTTTTAAAGCATTAAAGGTTATTTTTGGAAGAAAGTTATTCTAACTAAGGAAACTGTGTGAAAGGGTTTGGCATGTTCAGGCGAAGGACAGACAGGTGAGTGACATGAGCAATGAAATCAGATACAGGAAAAACCATTAGGGTACAGATCATGGAAGTTTTAAATGTCACATAAGGAAGAAGTACCTTTACATTGAGGCTGCTACGTTTTATCAGAACTGTATCAGAGATGTTGTCTCAAATGAATTAATGTCTCAAATGATATATTTGACTTATTTACAATTCTTAGAAGAATATGTTTTCATGCCAATCAGAGTAAAATAACAAGATATCAGAACAGAGTGCCTGGTACATAACAGTTGATCGATAAAAAAAAAATATGAGATGAATGAATGAATGAATGAGTAGGAAGAAAGTTAAGAAAGACATTATATGTTAATCCTTTGATGATTTGTCAAATTCTGTGTACCCACACCTGATTTTTTTTTTAAGAAAGAATAAAAATTACTGAATAGAACTGCTTGTGTGAAGCCTCAGTAAAATGTCATACAATTCTACACATTTAATGACTTGTCTTTTTCCCTTTCTTTAGCCTAAGTGATGTTAATTCTTTAAACATTTCTCTTAGGTTTGATCCTCCAATTCTTTAAACAAATTTGTTCTTTTTCTAGGCCCTCTGTGTGTCTCTTATAGTCATAGAGCCTCAAACACTAGAAAGAAGTTGCTAAACAAGAGATTGTCCCTTGCCCCAGTACTTAAAATTTTCTGAGCCTCGGAGAGAGGGTTATGCCACTGTCTGTGAGTACAAGTTCTCATGCAGAAGCTGCAATCCTGTCGACTCGGTAAAATGGGCTATACTAAAAAATTTTTTTTTGTTTTAGTTCAAAAGCACACAAAACCCCAGATACTGCCTATGGTTGTTACAGAATACGGAACTTTCCAGCACCCAAGTGACATTGTCAACCCTGAGCTAGGCTTTCATACCTCATAGGAACAGGGTGATCTTGATGGCTTGAGGTGGTCACAGCTGGAAGCTTGCCGCGTTTATACAAAAACCCTGCTCTGCTTTCCTATGAGAAAATGAGAAGAGCACGTGTGAGAGTAAATTAACACATTGCAAAGCATGTGTGGCACTCTCGGACTTATGACAGAAGAACAAGGGGACAAAGAGCAGGGCAGCAGCAGGCAATATGACAGACAGAGTGAGTGCCATTGGTGTCAAGGCCCGCGCTTCTCAAATTGCAAGCCCACGTGAATCACCTGAGGATCTGGACCACATGCAAATTTTGATTCAGAGGCCTGGGGAGGGGGGAGCTTGAAATTCTGCACCTGTAACAAGCTCCCACGTGTTGCAGGTGCTGCTGGTCTCCATCTACACTTTATAGCAAGGAATCTAGGTACCTGCTTTTCCTAGCACCTCTTTTTGTTCACCCTACCCTGTGCTTGGGGACAGTAACCCCTCCCAAGCCCCTCAGGTGAAGATATTAATCAGCCTTAGTCAATCATGGTAATTCTATTCCCTTTCCTGGTAATTGCCTTGGACCTAGTCGTGCGCACAATCCTGGTTAATGTGATAAAAGGGGGGTGTTCGAGAGGGTTTTCTTGCTGTACGAAAAGAGGCTCCAGGTGGAGACTAGGCACTTGCTGGATTTGGGGGTTACCTGGCATGGATGTTATCCTTGGAGAGGCTACATTCATCTTTTAAGTGAAAGATGAGCCCTTTCTGGCCCCTGGGGCTATTCCTTCCACCTCTCCATTGGATCCTCTCTAGCTTTTTTGTGTCACTTCCTCTAGTTGATCCCTAAACAGTGGAAATTCTCAGGGCCCGGTTTGGACCCATTTTCATCTCATGTATGCTATATTAGATTTTTCTAACTATGAATAGCAGCTCGTCAGGCCATTAAATCAACATTGAAGATTGTTATCAGCATTGGGAGAAAGAACGGAGAGTCACTGAACATCACACGTGGCAACGGTAAGAATTGTTTGGGGTACTATTTGTTTCTGGTGTGTGTGCGTGTGTGTTTAAATGTGTGAGGGTGATGTAAAATACCTTTCTTGTTGTAGACTGTCATCCAAAAAGAGGCCAAGGTTTATGTCATGTCATTTGGTTTTTGATTCTCAAACCTCTCTTTCTACCTCTGTCTCTATCTGCATATATGTATCAGTTCTGAAACTTTATCTGCAACTGGCTGCTCAACATGTGCACACAAGAAGCTCAGAACGGTTCACCATCAAAGCTAGACTTCCCGTCATCTCTTTCAGGCCTGCCTTTATCCTTACCCAACCTCCCACTCCAAACATGCTCCAATTTCTGTTTCTCTTGCATCAAGGACAAACACTCCAATCTACCTACCTAAGCAAATTAGAACCTTGGAAGTCATTCTTGGCCCTTCGCACTCAACACTCTCTCTCTAAATTTTGTTTATTGCACCCCTATACAATTTTCAGAAAGGTATTTTTGAAATACCTTTCACCCCTCTTCTCTACACGCTACCATTCTGACCCACACCACTGCCATCTCACTTTTGGACAAGGACATTTGCTTCCTAACTTACCTCTCCACGTTCTCTCTTACCTCAATTCAATCCACTCTGCAGATGGAGGGATCTATTAACCATGTCGCTTTCCTGCTTAAGTCAAATGTAAAGCCACAAACTGATAACCTGGGTGGTACCTGACCAGCTCTGGTTGGCCCTCATCCCCTCCACCTGGCGCTGCTCTCAGCCCCGGATGTGCTCACGCTGTCCTTTCTCATGTTGGGGCCTCTGGAGGTGGTTTTCTTTCTAGGAACCTTCTCCCTTCATCTCTCAAGGTATCCAACCTCCTTTACTCATTGAGGCTCAGAAGGCTATTGCCTCCTTCGGAAGGCTGTCACTGGCTCCTGAGTAAGATTAGATCCTTCCAGCACACTCCACAGCCCAGCGGTAATTATTTACTTGAGACAATAGGTTGCCTCACAGGGAGGACTGCACCTGCTTTGCCTCTTTACCTTCACACCACAGTGCCAAGCCCAGGGTCTGGTGTCTAGCAGTGGCTCAATCATTTTTTTTTGAATAGATAAAAGGAGGCTGTGTTTAAGACATTTCTCTAAATTATGGTTGCCAATTGTGATTTTACTTCTTTCAAAGAACACCTGATATCCTGGAAGCTGAAATGTCACCGTTTGCAATATTCTGGGAGGATGAGACTTGCTTAATATTTGAAGAGGGAAAGCTCATAAATTTTGCCTCCAGTTAAATAGAAAATGAATGGGAAGAGACATTTTAATGAAATAAAAAAAAAAGAAATATACCTACGTCATTTATTTTCAAAGCTGTATAATTATTTTCCTAAAAAGTCACCACACACTTCAATACACTTCCGCGGTCTTGATGAAGCTGGTCACTTGGAGTCACAGGCCTTCCATTCTGTGGTCTGTCACTCACATCTGCTGCCTCATGACTCCATCTTTGACCTGACTCACCCAGTGTCTTACTGTCCTCACATCAACACACTGGTCACCATAAACAGCTTGCATTCATCTGTGAGTTTCAGTTGGAGGAAATTTTTCCTCTGTTAAGTGGAAAAATAACACACTATTTGAACCAAATGTCTGAACACTCCTCTACTTCAATGTGCACTGGGTGAAAAATGTAAGCATGTGTGTGTGCAAGGTCAAGGCTGATGGAGGGGAGACACCATTTGACAACACAGAACTGGTTAGATCCAGATATGTCTAATGTAACAAAAATATTACAGTGGAAGCAAAATTTATCAGCCCGCCTTTTAAACAAGGGCTGTCAGTGCCAGTCGAACGTCACCGGTGTAACAAGCAGTCTAGCTTTGCCACTCATCTGATAGTAAGAGGCCGGCTAATCAAGTCTCTACAATGGTTCATTCACAGTCTAATTTCTCTGTATCTCTATTCTTCAGAACACACATTCAAAGATGTGACTTAGCGACACCTGAAGTAGTGTGATTGTGTCTCACACTTGTACTACCAATGGTTATTTTTTTCTCTCTTCTGCTCCCCTGCCAATGCCAGATCTACAGACACATAGGAGCCAGGAAAGCCATAGGCCTCTGATGAGAGAGAGGCCTCCCTTATTGTATTTGTTAGGCCCTTCAACACGTTAGTTCTCAATATGTCCCCAGGGGGTTCTACAACAGTCTCCTTGGCCTCCCTTTGAAATTGAAAATTTAAATGTATTTTTTTCCAGTTACTTTTAAGTAATATGGTTAAATATTACAGTGCGATTGACCCCTGCCTCCCTACAGCTCCCCTTTGACGTGATTCTGACTTGTGCTGACCGACCTGCTGAGCAGACAAACATGGGTCAGCTGCAGAAGGAGGTAGCGGGGAAAGGAACGTGTTATACTTTAATGAAAAAGCAATTTCACGTTCCTCAGTGTGAGACAGGCCATGAAAGTTCATGTACTGCATCCTGAAGAACTACAAAAGTCAAGCCTGGTGCAGGGTCCATCTTCTCTTCTGCACCAGCCAGTGTGGTGGACAGTGCAAGCAGGGACTCCTTCCTGCTGCACGTGGTTCTCTGCCTAGCTGAGCTGGCTAGGAGTCAGAAGTGGGTGCAGTCTGGCATCTCCTCCTCCTCCCCCCCTGACGTGAGCTGGGCCTCTGTCAGCATCTCCAGCGCTGCTCAACAGGGAGGAGGCACCGACTATGTACGACTATTCTATCCACCAGCCACATGCAGATGTAAAATGAGTACTCCTTCCCATATTAGAGCATGAGGAGGCTTCTGCTGGTGGAAAGAGTTCAAACTGCATTCCAACGAAGTTCCTGGTGGTGGTTCTTAGTCTGTCCATTTCGGCTTTGGGAAGACAGAACAGACTGAGCGAGCTGCTGAGTCTTCCTGGCTTTGGGGAATGGCAGCTGCTGTGGTTTGTAGAGATGCTCCAGGGAAGTTATTATGCTCTTCATGACCATTTTGCTTCAGGGTACTATTCGCTTCACCTTTACTTAATATTTCACATGGACTCCCAATTAGTCTCCCCCTCTTTACTTTGCCCTTACTTTTTGACCTCGATTCCTTTCCTTTTTCCAGTTGAATACTTTTTGGTGAAGTTGTTTCTATTTCCTCACACACTTCTTGTATGAGTGCAATGCTCTATTCATCAAACTATAGCAGATTTGGCTTAGATCGGGTTCCCTGGAAATAGACTCTGATATGGGGAACTGCATAAAGCAAATTTACTGGAGAGCACTCTAGGGAGCTACAGCCAGAAGGAAGCAAAGAAGGCAGAATTAGGCAAGGGAAGTTGACCCACAATGGGGTTGCAACCCAGAGGTCTTAGCCAATCCTGCAGGGAGCTCTGGAGCTGGATGGCCCTCCAGAGGTGCCCCAAATGGAAGCCAGGGTGCAGCTCTTTGTTTCCTTGCATTATTTAGTCATTGCCCAGGCTGTCCCTTAGGAAGGGGCTTATTTTTGGACCAGGCAATTCACTCCAGTGGATGGGACTCTTGGAGATGGGTGCAGCAGGAAGATGCCTGAAGATGTTATCCCAGTAACTGGAGGGGGGCTCCTGCACTCTCATCTTAGGGAATACCACTGTGTCAGCTGAATCTGGTCTTTAAACACATACTTTTCTTTTCCACAAAATAATCTGAATACTTTGCTTCTCTTAAAATCAGAAGAGCTAGTGGATCAGTCGGAGTCCAGTCAAATAAACAAAACCCACACTGGATATTTCAACAGAGAGATTTAATTTAGGGGATTCATTGAACAAGTGCTGGGGAGGCCATAAAGTAAAAATAAGGAACTCTGAGGTAACCCATATCCAGTAACTTCAGGAAGGGTTGGAAAAATGAAGGGGATAAATGGTGTTATTAAAACCCAGAGGCTCAGTGGCAGTGGAGGGGGATCTGTAGAGCTGGGGCCTGTGAAGATGGGGTCACCTGGCAGCTACCTATACATTATAGGGGTCACATTCAGTTTGTGGGAACAAAAGTGAGTGCAAAGGAAAGCTGGAATCTGGAACCAACTGTTGCTGCCAGGATGTAGGTAATTGCTTGGGCCAGGCTGGTGGTTCCAGCAAGCAAATAGGAAGGAGCAAGTTCTTTATGCCCATCTCGGGCCATTGAGGCTCCCTGTAGTGCCCTCTACTGGCAGAACGTACTTAGAGCCCAGTTGACAAAGGAGAAAGGCCCCAGCATCACTTAGCAGGATGTAGAAGAGTAGATAACAGCTTACTAACTGGCACGCCTGGTAATCCTGCACCTGGGGTCCTGCACGGTAACAACCCAGCAACTGCGTCTCAGCTGCATTTTTAAAACAGGTGTCCTCTGGTTCACTTGATTCTGCCTGGCCAGTGTCTCACACATTTTCCTTCACAGCCAGGCCTGTGGACATTAGGGATGAAAAACTATAAGAAAATAAATTGCCCCCCACCCCCTGCAAAGACCCAAATTCTTTTTTGAGAATATGAACATGGGATTTAATGCTGAACACTTGAGTCCAGCCAGTATGACTTCAGCATGTTTTTTGCCCAGGGCTACATTTCTCTTCCTCTGTCTTCTGTCCCAGCCCGCACACTCCCACACTCAGACCCTCTTGCTGAGAGAAGTTTGGGGCTTCCCATTCCTGATTTATCTGCAACTCAGTTGCACCACTCAAGGGTTGGGTTTTTAACCCATCACTCACGCTCCTGTTTTGTTTTCCTCTCATTGTCCTTCCTCGTCAGAGACAGGGCTGGGAAGATCAGGCCATTTTCCACAGCATGAATCAAAACTCCCTTGAGACAGACTAAAGCCCAAGTAGAACTGGTTCCCCTTGGTATGCATTTGTTTTTTGGAGACTTAATGCAATCAGGGCTTGGCAAAAAGTCACGTACTTCTGGTTTTCTAAGAAAGGGTACAAATAGCAGATTAGTTGATAGCATTGAAGCCAATCATCACTTTGGAAATTAAGATCCTAGGGTCCAAACCATGGAAATATGGGTTATAGATCATCAATGTCTTCTAACTTTCAACGCCTGGAGTGGGCTGGTTCAGAAGAAGGAGGCTGATGGAGCTTTGGGTTCGAACAGCACCCTGTGGTTCAAGGGCCCTGGACTGAAGACACCTGACCATGACCTGAGGGAGACTGGATTCTGTGATCTCCCTTGTTTCCTTACTGTTTTAAGGCAAATTTGAAGTTACCTGTCTCTCCTTACCACCTAGGAGCCCCAGCAGATGAACAGATTCCTCATATCAACAGCCCTTCAAGCACCTCACCCCTGCTCTGCTGAAAACAACATCAGTGAGAGCCCATATCTGTGCTTTATATCAAGCACAGAACTGTGGCATATCATTTCTCTGCCCCCAAGAAGTCACCGTTGATCATAACGATTAATTGAGTGCCTACTATGTGCCAGGCTCTACGTATATGTTTTGTCTAAACCTCTGATGTAACATAAGTTGTTCTCATTTTCAAATAGAAAACAGAGACTTAGGGCAGCCAGATGACACAGGGCAAGGAACGGACAAAATTGGGTTTGGAATCCAGAGCACATAAGAAAATTATGTTTAAAAGTTTTTCATTTGTTAAGATTATGTTAAGTAGAAGGCCTCTGGCATTAATACATATTTTAAATTTTATTTTTTGTCATTTGTTTTGTTTCATCTTTCTATTTTGGTTTTGATATATTTTTGTCACCCCTGCAACACCTGCTTCTCCTTACTCCTTCCCTTTCTTAAGAGGACATCTCTGACTTTAGCAGGCAAGAGAAGCAAGCTCCACACTGTATCCATTTTCAAAGTGACCTCCAATTTGTGGCAAGTGATACTGATTATCCATTTAAGGTTAGAAACATGAAGTTTTCTTCTGAAATGAAACTAGGTTTTAAAACCAACTGCAACAAGTTTAAGAAAAAATTCAGTACCTAAGAGCCAAGGTGGGACTTAGGTATAGCAAATAACATGAGGGCATGACCTTGCATCATGTTTCTGACTGTCGTGCCTCAGTTTCCCTGGGCTAAGAATAGTACCAACCTCCCAAGGTGGTTGTGAGGATTTACTATGTTAAGCTGTGCCAAGGGCAGAAAGTATTACTAGAAACACAGTAAGCACTACATAAATGCTAGACAGTGTTATTATTATGCAAATGAGACTTTACAGAAGATTTTCATTTGATCTTTGTGTGTCTCCTGAGGAAAGGCAGGCTGGTAAAGCTGTGAAAACCAGGGCCATCCAACTTTTACATGTAGAAATTTATTGGTAATAGTTATGTACCTAGTTTCAGACTCTTCTGTAAAATTGCAGCATTTGGGGGAAATTTTACTGTAATTTATGGTTATTAACATGTGATTTTTCTTTTTTAATATCTAAATTGTGTTTATTACAATAAGGAACTGACAGCCTTTGAAGTATTTTATTTTTAACACACTTTCCTGCTGCCGCCACTCCACACACTCACAGGAAATTGAGAACGGCAGTCAAATTGTGCGGACTGCTTCAATAATTGTTTACCAAGTTCAAAGCCTATTAAGAAAAGTCCAGGGACTTTTCAGTATGTATTTTACTCACATGGCACATAATTATGAGGAGGTAATACTTTGGTGGTGTCTTCTAGAACACCCAAGTGTCTGGAAATAGGAACCTATGTGTAGAGGTGAACTTTGAAAAGAGCTCGTGGACATGGTTTAGTGTTATCATGGAGTTTCAACAGGAATTTCAACAACCTGCCATGTAAGTTTGGAGGTTAAAGGCCAGTATGGGGTTTGGTCATGGGAGACTGACATGAAGCTCATGTGGGCTCTCAGGCGTGAGATATTTGGTAGTTGAAGCATAATTAAGTCCTCAGGATAGAAAGTAAGGGCTTATGCTGCATTATATTTAAAGTGCAACAATTCTAAAAGGACACAAAAGAAAAAGTGTAAAAGATAGGTAGTTCAGAATTATTTCCATTAGGAAATAATTAAAAATAGTAGAATTATTTAGGACAGCACTAGCCTCATCTGAGAAAGCATGGACTCAGGCCCCATCTCAGACCTACTGAATCAGAAGCTCTGGGGGAGGGTCCCAGAAATCTGTGTTTTAGTAGGCCCTCCAGGTGATTCTGATGCACACTATAATGCCCCAGAACCGGCAATTTAGAGGAAAAGCAATTTCCATTTTACACATTGCGTCTGTCTAAAATTATTCTGCCATCTGCTGACCAGACATAAGTAAATACAAAATGAGCAGTTGCTCCTTTTTTCTTTCCTTCTTTGCATCCTGAAGAAAATAAATACGATAGTCTTCTAGGCCAAAGGAGGACAACTTCGCCACAGTGAATCAATTCTCTAGGGACACCACTGTGTTCTGGCGTCTGGAACTGACTCACAGAAAGCGAAAAATAAGAACATTCTGATTCTTCTTTTAGAAACTCAATATGTAGCAATTCAAGATGTTGGATTTGACTCAGAAAGGGGCTCCCTCCAAAAGGCTGGTAGTTCTGCCATGGTCCACGATGTGATCCGAGACAACTCACAGCTTGGCCCCGAGATGTGAAAGGGAAGGCAGGCAGAGAGAAAGCATCCTTGGCTTTGGCGAGGGGGTTGCAAAGAGACCAGGGCTGGGTGCCTGATGGTTCTTGCCCTTCACGGTTCTGCATCCTGTTCCCTGGATGAAACACACTCAGTGTCTTCCCACCTCTGGGTCTCAATAAAATAAGAGAACAGATATCATGGTACTTTTCGGCTAACCCCATAAAAGCAAGGGAGCCTGCCTTTCTTCTTCACCATTGTGTCTCCAGGGCCTGGAATACTGCCTGCTGCATAGCTGGTAAATATTTGAAAGGAATCAATGAGGCTAGGGGTAGAGTTTGTTATAAAGGTGAAAGGTGGGGCAAGAGTTTCTTAGGAAACCAGGCAGGAAAGAGACAGAGGCTCCTTACAGAGCACCATGGTCAATCCAAGGAAATCAGGATAAATGTGAATGTTGAAAAGGAAGAAACAGGAAAAAGAAATGGAGACAGTCAGGGTTCAGGAGTTGAGCAGAACTGAATTGAAATATGATCAAGGGAAGGAAATGAGGCCAAGATAGTCCCGATGTCCATAAGTGTCCTGGCATAGGAGTAGATTAGGTAGGCTTAACGTTTTGTTAGCTAATAACCAACAAGTTTCTTTTTTAAATCAATTACTGTTCTTAGAGGTACTTGTGACTCTGCAGTAAACAAAACAGACAAAATCCTTACAATCATGGAGCAGATAGAAACTAGGTCCAGAGGGAATACTAGTAATAGCTACTTAATGATTTACTAACAGCAATGACCACTTACCATGTACCAGGCATTGTCACCGTTAGCTCCCTAAGATCTCACAGCCACGAAGTAGTTTCCATGGTTATCCCAACTCTCACTTTCCCACGGGTCATCCTTCTTTAGACCATCGCCTGTGGGGCCGGGAGTACAAGCCAGCAGTAAGTAAGGTCAGGATTTACAGCCTGGGATGTTTTATTTCAAATTGGTTGTTAACATGTAGGTGAGTCACCTCACCACTTATCACTGGTTACCCACAGAATGAGTAACATGAGTGCACTTAATGGAATAACGTGAGGCTTTGTTAGTGTGTTCATACTAGTAAGTGAGGGAAAAGGTTTTAAAAGAAAGAGTGTCAAAAATTCTATCTCAGAACATGTTGTCAGAAGAATATTAATAATGAACTATTCTGTAAATTCTCTAATAATGACTTTATAAAAATATTTCTCAATTGACATGAGTTTGGTTAAAAATTCCCATCAGATAATGATTACCTTAAAAAAATAAAAAAGAAATCCATATCAGTTAAACATATATACATGTTCTTGTATAAAATTTTTCATGATAAAAATTAAATATATACATATATAGATATTCCAGCCAAAAGTGCCTATAAGACAGTAATATTCCTAAATATCAAATAAATTCTTCAGAAGTTTTCAACTTTATCAAGGGGTTCTCATTTTTTTAATCTCATACATATATATATGGTTTACATTGTTTAACTGACAAATGATTATGAAGCATCTACACTGTCCTGGGTGTTAAGGACACAGCAGTAACTAGGAAAGACAGGCAGTTACCATCCAGCCGGAAGACAGATCCTGAATAAGTAACTCTCAAGTGTTTTGAGTTATTACAAGAAGAAAACATAGGATACTTGCCTGGACTTTCACTGGGTCGAGACAGACAATGCTGGGGTCTCAGAGGAAGGGCGACCTAGAATAAGCCCTGCGATAGCCAGTGTCCACCAGGCAGAGGGGCACTCGGTGGCTGGGAGAAAATGAAGTTGTCGATAGACAGGGCCTGATGTGATGGTTCCAGGTTTCTGGTCATGCAGACCCCTCTTTATGGCTCTTTTGGTTGTTTCTTTTTTTCCCCTCACAGGACTGTGAGAACATCTTGAGTGCAGGGACCAAATCTTGTCTATTTATCTCTGGCATTCATCACAACTTGATACATCTGTACTGAAAGAACAAATAAATGAATTCAGAATGTGAGCAAGGCCTACAGCCTGTACGTCCTAATCACACCAGAACATAAAGCCACTGGACTCACAGTTACCGCAGCCCCCATCCTATTTCCTAGCAGGAGACCTGGCCCCTTGCCGTGAACACACTTTCTGTGTGTTTCCGGGGCTATGCCTGGTGAATGCTTATGTGTGAGAGAGAAAATAAAGTGTAGTTGTTATGGGCGCAGCTTCAATAGCCAAGTTGTTTAGGTTCAATTCCTGGCACTGCCACTTACTAGCTGTCTGATAATTGAGTTAGTTAACTTCTTGCCTTATTTTCCCCATTTGCAAAATAGGATAGTAATAGTTCATCATGGGGTGATTAGAAGGTTTGAATGTGTTAATACAGTACTTAACATTATCTCTGACACATATTAGGTGCTATGTGAAAGACCGATACTATTTTCTTCTCAAATCTGCCCGGGCTGTCCTTTGCCCTCTCAGTGGGTCCCAGACTGCTCTTCCCTTCTAAAGGTTACCATCTTCCTACCCAGATTATCTTCCTTTATATTGCTGCTACTGTCTCTTCACTCAGTCTCACCCCTATCATCCCCCACAGCCCAGAAGAACCAAGTGATACCGTTACACTTGGAGGTATAGACAAGAGAGAGACTGCAGAGGGTACCTTCTCTCTCTAGCCTAGATGTTCACACATTTTAGGGTGGATTCCTGAGCTGACTCACTGGTCCTGGTCTTTTCCCTGTGATCAGAGACAGTTCTGCCCAAGCACCCACTCCAGGCCTCCCCATGCCTCACAATCTGGCTTCACAAAGTAAGACCGCGTTTTCCCCTCACCCTAGACCACTGCAATGCTCCTGTCCTGCCCCTAGATTGACCCCTCCCTAGGACAGTGAAGAATGAAAGCATCTCATCCCTTCAGGGTAGCCCTGCTCTACCCCAGAGGTGTGGGACAGCTCTAAGGCCCAACAAGACAATGCCATTAGGGTCTGACTTAGAAGTTGCTGGCGGGGGCCCACACCAGCCACATCCTCCTCACCAAGGGTCCTAAAATCTGTGGGAGCAGTCTCATCCAGGGTTACCTTGAGCCATGAGAGCTTAGGGTTCTGAGAGGCCCAGGTGCTGGTCTAGGACTCAGGGTTGCTCTCCTATCAAGGACTATTTTTGCTGTATTACAGTTCAGGAAAAATTTGAGCATTGCTCTGGGAATTTAACTCTATTTATAAAATTGTTTCTATGGGAAAAAGTGTTCCAAGTGACAAATCAATTTAAAACAGAATTCTTAGAACATAGTGTTTTCATTGGTGGAAGACTACTGGTTTCTTCACATGTAGTGATTATGTTGCAGTTTTTCTAAAAAATGTATCCAGTACAAACAAATAGCACAAGAAAAAATGCAAATATACTTATTGCATTTTTGTTGAGTTTTAAAATTGAGTGATATTTTTTTAAACAATATTTATTTCAAAAGGTACATTTATTGACTATTTTCTGGCCACTGAGTCAAAGGCCATATGTGTATAATCTCATTTAATCCTCATAACAACCCTCTAAAGTGGGATGCTAAAGAATCTGACTCCATTTTTTATTCTTAGTTGCTCATAGCTTTCAAGCCCCACCAGGTTCCCTGGTCCTTCTGCTCCACATCTTGGCAAAGCCTATTTTAAAAAGCTCAGATGCACACTCCTTTGGCTCTGATGGGAACTTCAAACTATGTAGACCCCAGCTGCAAGGAAGAGTCCCTACAGCCCCATTCTGTTTCTACCATAAAACCCCTAAGCCAGTGTTATTTCCATATTCTCCTAACTTAAACCATTCTTTGACCTGCTTGCATCTTACTTTCCCCAGAAAAGATCATTATGTGAGTTATAAATGTTTTTAGACTCTGTGTCTGTGTGGCATCCTGAATCTCAATATAAAAACCAAATTTTGCAGAGGGGTTGATCTGATCTCTGAGGTGACAGCAAGTAAGTACAGCACTCTTCATTTTACAGATGAGGACACTGAATCTCAGAGATTAAATTGTTTGCCAAAGGTCATAGGGCCAGATAACAGTATCATCTTAACCAGTTGACTCTTTTTCTGCTTTTTTTTTTTAAATTTATTGGGGTGACATTGATTAGTAAAAATTACATAGGTCCCAGGTGTACAATTCTGCAGTACATCTTCTATGTGTTGTGTTATGTGTTCATCACCCAGAGTCAGTTCTCTTTCCATCACCATGTATTTGTGTCCCTGTTCTTTCTCCCCCGCCTCCCTCCTATTTACCCTCAGGTAACTACTAAATTATTGACTGTGTCCATGAGTTTTGTTTCCTTGTTGCTTTTGATTTTATGTTAACAATCAAACTAAATTTCTCCATCCCTTTCCCTTATTTTACCCACTCTCCCATCCTTCTTCCCATCTTAAAGTCCCTCTAACATTCTTTGTAGTATTGGTTTGGTGGGGATGAATTTCTTTAGCTTTTCCTTATCTGAGAAGCTCTTTATCTGTCCTTCAATTCTGAATGCTAGCTTTGCTGGATGTGTTATTCTTGGTTGTAGATCCTTGGCTTTCATCACATTGAAGATTTTCTGCCAGTCCCTTCTGGCCTGTAAAGTTTCTGGTGAGAAGTCAGCTGAGAGCTGAATGGGTGTCCGCTTATAAGTTACTACTTGCAATTCTCTTGCTGTTTCTAGAATCTTCTCCTTTTCTTTAACTTTTGCCATTTTAATTATGATGTGTCTTGGTGTGTTCTTGTTTGGGATCATCTTGTTTGGGATTCTCTATGCATCTTGGACTTGTATGTCGAGTGAAGCCCAGAGCACTCTCCCGCCACCTTTTTCTTCCTCCCTACCCCTAAAAATAGAGTTCCAAGTGGTGACCTGCTTGCAGCTGAGTCCCTGCTCTCCCTTTTATTTATCCTTTGTTTAACCCTCAGCCTACCTGCAGGTAGCTTAATGTGACACATGGATTTCTTAGCTGTGATTGTGTGTTGTGTAGATGGCCCTTGGTTGAGGTATAGGTGTTTTATTAGTTGTAATCTCCAGGGTTGTTTTTTGGAGGGTCCCTATCACACCACCATTTTGTTGTATCTCCATTCTGCTCTTTTTCTACTTCAGGTCAGAAGAATTTATATTTTAAGAATTCATAAATAAAGTTGCATTGAAGGCTCATACCTTTTGTTAATATTTGACATGAATATATCGCTTCTCGGCCTTTTGGCTAAGATCAAGTGTAATATTTGACATGTATAAATACCTACCTTGTTCCACGCTCTTTTCACTCATTAACGTATGGTATCCTCTTAACAACTTTGTGGAAAAAAACAAACAAACAAACAAACTTTGTGGGCTACATAGCATTGTTATTGCCATTTTTATAGATGAGGAATCTGAGTAACAGCAAACTTAACTTATGTAGGGCCAACCAACAGAGAATTGTCAGTGCCTACGTTTGAACACAGGCAGTCTGGCTTAGAATCCACATGCTTAGTCACAGGGCTATAATGCCTTTTACATGGTGTATAAATAAGGAAGCTAATCATTAACCCATTTTACAAGAATTGTATGCTTGACACTGGTTAAGTGGACAGCACTTGTTTAAAGAAAACCCTATATTAGTGAAATATTCATTGTTTTTATTATATTATCCATACATGTATCACTCAATACTGTGTCTAGAAGGAAAAGCCAATAATTTGTTGTCTTTGACATCCCTCTCTCTTCCCTCAAATAAGTAGGAGACTGCATTTTAGGCAAAGGGAGCTCAACAATGCCATTTCAATAGCTTAAAATCAGTGGGTATTACAGAAGGAATCCGGGCAATTTCACCTTTGCCTTAGATACTGCAGTATGTATCATTGTAAATAGGCCAAGACTCTCCAGCAATTGCCATGGAAACTCTTTAGAATTCTTATTCTTCATCTTGTGCCATCTGTCTGATGAAAGGTATAATAAGGAAAATAGTGATCTCTACTTTCTCATTGGAAAGTACCCCAAATTCACCAGGGAAGAATATTTTTTAAAAACTATCTGTTTTCCCTTTAGGCTTTCTAGCCAGTTCTCTAGCCAGCTCATAAAACTGAATGAAAATTTTCATGACTGGCTCACCATACATTGCTACTGGCTCTAGAAATCCAGTTATTTGGAAGGTGAGGATTAAACAAAAAAAACTATGAATTAAATCGGCATGTATGACAGCATTAGTAATGGGAATAAGTGTTAAAACTAGTCTCTTATTTTCTTGGGAGAGGCAAGAGTTGCTGCTTTTACATTTTGGATCTGACATGTCTTCCTCAATAGCCTTGGGCAAATTGATTTAAATTTTGCCCATGAACAAAGCCAGCTAAATAATGGCTTTCACGTAGAGTTATCAGAGTTGAAGGAGCCTATGAAGGATTTTGAAGAATAAAACTTTATGTAATTAAATGTCAAATACGGTGAGTTCTCTGATGAAATAATCAAAGGGGTAACATCCCTGAGTTGGAAGGAACTTCCCTTAGTGCAGAGGTTTTCAGTCTGTGTTGTAAGGAACCCCTGAATTCCCTCTGAAACTGCCAGAGGTAAGAGGTGAATGTAGTGACCTCTGGACTCACCCAATTTTCATAGAGCACCTATACATTTATTTGATTTTCATCTGAGGATCCTCATAAAATAGATTCTTAACAAAGGGTACTATGGCTCAAAAATAATTTGAGAAACCCCCTGACATATGAGGTCTGTGTGGAAAGTATCCAGGCATGTAACGGTTCTCATTATATTTTTTTCTGGACAGATCTTGTATTCTCTCTCTCTCATTTTATAGAGGAGAAAACAAGGTTGTGATTTGCTAAGGCCTGAGAAAATACTCTGAGGTATAGCTAGGACTAGAGCTTTCCCTAACTCCCCAATCTACTCTCCTCTCAGTGGTCTTTTGAGCTGGAAATATAACACTAGTGTAATCTACCACTCACAGAGTTTGGAGCCATTCTTCCTAACCCCTGAACTCCATTCTCTTGTCTACTGACTTTTTCTCAAATTTTATTTTAATCTGACTATTTGGGTTTGCTGCCTAGCATGGCTTTGTGGAAAAATAATCTATTTGCTCTTCAGGTAGATAACTAAGTACATGCTTATTTCGTAAAAGTTCCCAGTGCACTATGTCTTGGAAGAAGGAAAGCCTGCAGAAGCACATCAGCAAGGTGCCAGCTATTGATAGCTCCAAGCAATGGTATACATGTGATCTGCTTCATATTAAACATGATTTTTACTCATGGAATGTGAAAATCATTCATTTCTCTCTTTGATGTAAGTTAAATAACTAAAATTATGATTTTTTTCATCAGGTTCTCTCAGGAGAAAAAAAATAATAAAGAGGAAAGTCTATGTTGCCCATGTTAAATGACACAGTCTCTACATCAGCATTGGTTCTGGGAACACCATGGGTATTATCCCTTCCTTCAGAAAAGTCCTTGGTTTTTCAATGGAAATCATTATCATCTTTAATACTGCTACCATTTCTTGAATATTTACTATGGACCAGGCAACTGTGTTTAGCTCTTTATGAGGATTACCATTTAATCCCCATAATCACTCTAGTTTTATTTTATTTATTTTGTTAAATTTATTTTTATTGTTAGACTTATTGGGGTGACATCTGTTAGCAAGGATTACATAGGTTTCAGGCATACAATTCTACAGTGCATTGTCAGCTTGATATATAATAAGTTCACCACCTAATGTGACTTCTCTTTCCATCACCTTATATTTAGCTTCCCCCACTCCTCTCCCACCCCCTCCTCTTTCTCCCCTCCCTAACCCACTCGTCCCCAAACATTCTGGTTTTATTATTCGCCCTGTTCTACAAATATAGAAACCTAGGTTCAGAATGGTTGAATCAGGGTCACAGCCTTGTACAACTACAAGTATCATTCACTTTGTTTTCCATGCAAATAGCACCTCCTAGAGTACAATGCAGTAAGTAGCCTTGGGTGAAATGACTTCAGTTTCAATGGCTGGTAAATGGCAGATTCAGGTTCACACCAGGACTGTCAGGGTCCAAAGTCCACATTCTAACCACTAATACAAGCATCTGCTTCAGAAATTCATATGTGTGTTCAGACTGGGAGTCTTATATTGATAATAACTACTGTTATTACTGATAAACATGAACTACTGATAAAGAAAACTGATCAGGTTGGAGGTCTGTGGACAGAGCTAGTTTTCTGGAACTCTATGGTCCTAACTTCCTGTATATAAAACTCTATGATTCTAACTTCCTGTTTCCCTGCTGTGTATATAGCGTTCATCTTGGCATATAGTCAGAACTGTGCACGTGGTCCTTTGGGTCTGCATGTGCTGTCAGTATCTCTCTCCTCCCTCCCTCCCCTCCCCTCTCTCTCACTCCCCCTCCCTCCCCCCTTGCTCCCCCTCTTGCTGCCCCTCTCACTCCCCCTCTCCCCGCTTTCTCTCTCCTTATATAGCCCTGTTGAATCACTGTTTTGCTCTCCAGATCAGGGGCCCTGGGTGAGTTGTCTTCTGGATTTGAGCTAATGCTTTTGCATTTGAAGTTCTTCAGACTTTGTTTGGGAATTGTTTAGAGAGTGTATGTGTGTGTGTGTGTGTGTGTGTGTGTGTGTGTGTGTGTGTGTACACGTGAGTGTGCTGTGTTAAAGGCCTTGTGTAAATGTCTATCTGTCATGAGTACTCGATGTGGCATGTTGACCTTTTTGGATATTTTTGGAAAGCATGTTGTCCTTTGAGACTAAACTAGCTTTTGCCTAAGATCCCCTTGGGAAGAGAGATTATTTCCACAGAAATTAGTCAGTTTGGCACAGTATTAGACTGCGCTGTCTCATTGAGTGAAGAGTGCCACCCAGCTCAGCCTATAACTGGACTCCTCAAAGGTCGGTTGTTTTCCTAGAACTGGCTTTTTAGCCTGTGGCCTGATCCACTGTGATCATATTCTTTTAGAGTAAGGCAAGTTGAAGACATGCAAGTTACTCAGATTGTAAATTATTTGAGGCCCAACAGTAGTAAAAAATGGGATCTCATCTAAGATTTTTAAGACCATCTCTCTTCCACCAGAGACACCAGCTGAATACATGGTTAAAACCTGCAGGGGAATCTTCTTCTACATATCTAACAATTAATAAATGGACAAATCTGACTAAAAGTATTTTAGAATATCAATGGCCAATTTGGGGAACTTTTGAGATTCACAAACTTAATTTTCTTGAAACCAAACTAAATAAGAGGACTAAAATTGATGAAGGTGAGTGGAATGCCTATCTTACTGAGGCTTCCAAATGAAGCAATACATTTATTTCAAGTTGCCTCTTTGTGAAATAAAGTTTTAAAATTAACAAAGTCCATTAAAAATTCAAAAAGAAAGAGTAGTGTCTGAAGCCATGTGTTCTCCCTCTACAGCACTGTCTTGCCCTTCCCTCACCCCTCTATTATCTTCTGCTGAGTTCTCTCATGTCTTTCCTTCCTCTGAACTTATCAGTACTTTTCCATTTTAGATTCAACCCTCTGGGAATCCTAACAAATGCTGTTTCCTTTGTTCCCTGAACTAAATCTGAGTTATAAGCCATTGTAAAGGAATTTTTAAAAGTAACTGGGGATTCTTACAAATTTTGCGAGGAATTTGATATTACTATTCAGGTTTGTCAGCCTGCGTTTTCCAATTTGTTTTCCAATCAGCTAATCAATATGCTAGTTGGTGAAGACAGGCTTGGCATTGGAGGAATTGCTGGATGGGAACATCCTCAGAGCGATTAAAAAAACAAACCTTCAATTTTTGTGAGAAAGCTAAGAAACATGCTTGTAAACTACATCAAGCAATTCCTAAGTTCTTCCCAAGGTCTACTGATTGGAACAAAATTCATACTGCTCACAAGTATGACAAAGGCCTGACAAAACTGTCCATAGCTAGTATAATAGACTTCAGTTTGTCTAAGGAAAACTCTGGTCTTTCTTTGAATGTTGATACCACTGGAGTAACTTTTAATTCTTTGTTTGTCAATAGGCTGAACAAAACCCTTTCTCTCCTGGTTAGGAGAGCTAGGACAAGATGAAGAGCCATGGCTATACTAAATTTGGTAAATTTGGCCAGTGAGCTTGCCAGTGCTCTAGAAGAGCCACCTAGAAGTAAGATTGCCAAGACTTTTATACTTCTCAGCCTTGGCAAATGAGAGGCCCCATACAAAAGCAAAGAATCCCACATTTCTGCCATTATTGCAAAGAGCACTGACACTGGAGAAGAGACTGCTGTAAGTTCAAGCATTTCAGACACTCTCCACCTTCCAATCAGCCCTTTTCAGGACCTCCCAATCCCCAGTGATGGGGCTCTGAGGAGCTACAGGGACTTCTTTCAATCCTGCCTCTTGATCAGCTTGGAGAATATCCTCCAAATTGGGAAGAAAACTGTTCATATTCATATTGCCTCTGGTGTTGCACTCTCAGTGCTCAGCCCCACTGTCATAAGACAGCCCCTGCTTCAGAGCAATGAGACATTTAATGTAGTGGAGATTTCAAATAAACCTCAGCAGGCTTCTGTATCTAAGCCTATTCCCTTCTGTTTAGCCCTTCAAGAGGTGAACATCATTTTCTCCTTAGTTCTTCTGCCCCTACCCCTTTATTAGGCAGAGACTTCTTAGAGAAATATGCCAAAATATCCTTTTCTAGAAAAGGAGAAATAATGTTAGAGCTTGATGGTAACTGTCATGTCAATGACCAGTTAAGCAAATTACATGGCTTTTCAGCATCCTCTATCTGTGCTGTTTTTAACAGTGCAGTAGCTGCATTTGAGAGCACTTAGTCAGTTGTCTTTATTGGAATACCTGCCATCTTCTTTATGAGCAAAATTTTCAACTGATATTGGCAGAATTCACAGTGTACCTCCTATTAAGATTCAAATTGATTCTTCAAAGCTTTTGCCTAGATTGAATCTATATTCTGTAAGTAAAGAGGTCTTTCAAGGTATAAAGCTCATAACTCAAGGCCTCTTTCATTAGTCTTTGTAACACTCCTATTTTACCTGTGAGAAAGTCAAAGGGATGAGGATGGAGGTTTGTCCAGGAGCTCCAAGCAATAAATCACATTACACCCCATCATTTATGACCCTTATACATTGTTAGCATCTATTCCAACTAGAAGTAATTTCTGTACAGTAATTGACTTATGCCGTGAATTCTTTAGCATCCCAGTTGATAAAGCTAGCCAATACTTCTTTGCCTTCACTTGGGAAGGAAAACAATTTACCTGGACAGTAATGTCTCAGGGTTTTACATAAAGTCCTTATTATTTCTCACAGATCCTTAAGACTGATTTGGATGATGTAGTTTTTCCTAAAGGTTCTACCTTGTTGAGTATATGGATGATTTACTTCTTTGCTCTTCTTCTCATGTTTCCTCACAGGAAGATATCACCCATCTACCCTTTATGTCTCTTTAAGGAAATTTTTTACCTTAAAGGGACATAAGGTCTCTAAAGAAAAATTGCAATTTGTCCAAACTCAGGTTTTCTATTTGGGACTTCTGATATTGAAATGAGAACTACTCTTGGATCCAGCTAGACTTCATGGTGTCCTAAGTTTTCCAAGGCCCAAAACTAAATGTCAATTGCAGTGTTTTTTGGGCTAGTCAGCTATGGTAGAAATTGAATCCCAAATCTCTCTCTTGTGGCAAAACCTCTATATGTCTTATTAAAGATTGACAGTCCTGACCCACTCTCATAGGAAGAACAGGATGACGTAGCCTTCAAAGCTCTGAAGGAAAGTTTAATAAACCCACCTTCCCTTGGGCATCTCAACTATCAGATTCCTCTTTTCCTTTTTGTACATGCAAGGAAGAAAATTTCCTTGGAGTCCTCACTGAAAAACTTGGGGATCAATATAGACCCCTAGTCTACTATAGTCAACAATTGGACACTATGGCTGAGGGATACCCCCCTTGCCTTAGAGCCATTGCTGCTACTGCCCTCTTGATTAAGACCACAGAGAAAATTATTGTGGGATTTCCCTCTAACCATTTTTGTACCACACACAGTAGAAGCTTTCCTGAATTTTCATCACACCCAATGTCTTTCAGCTAGTCACTTTGCTTTCTATGAAATCCTTTGGTTAACCACTTTCCATGTAACCCTTTCACATTTTAATAACCTTAGTCCAGATACTTTTCTCCCCGTTAAGACTGAGGAATTGCCTCCCTCATGACTACTTGGCAATGACAGATCATCTCCCGACTTCTCATGATAATTTGTGGAATACTCCTTTAGGTAAAGTTTATGTCTCATGGTTCACAAATGGTTCATATTTAACAAATGAAAATTGTTAGTATTGTGTGGGTTATGCCATTGTAGCTCCTTTTGAAGTCATCGAGGGAGCATCTTTGCCTCTGGTCTCTTTAGCACAGCAGGTTGAATTGTATGTCCTCGTTCAAGCTTGCATTTATCAAAGGGTAAAGCTGTCAACATTTATACTGACAGTAGCTATGCCTTTGGAGTAGTTTATGACTTTGGAATGTTATAGAAACAATTTGTTTTGTTTTCTTTTTACTTCCAATGGAGATAAAATTAAAAATGGTGCATATGTTCAGGAATTATTGGATGCTATAATTTTACCTGATGCTTTAGCCATTATTAAAATTCCAGGACATTGTAGGTGATAGAAAAAGATCTGACTGTGGGTGGTGAACACATATTGCATCACATGGATGATGGATTGTAGAATTGTATACCTGAAACCTATGTAATTTTTACTAACAAATATTACCCAAATAAATTTAATAATTTAAAAAAATCTGCTTAAAAAAAAAAGATTCCAGGACATTCTAAACTTGATTCCCTGGAAGCTAAAGTGAATCACCTTGTTGACATTTCTGCTAGAAATTCTGCCCTTAATGGCATTAGCAGCAGTCAAACCCCTGTCGTGGTCCAAAGAGATGTTTTTCCAGTTGTTAATTTAGAAAAACTAGCCAGAAAAGCCCAGCAACTGGTTTAGAAAGAAAAACAAAAAACAAAACAGGATTGGAAATCTAACAACTGATAGTTTCTTAAGGAAAAAAAGCTCTGGTTCAGACCATATAACAGTCGAGTCCTATCAGAAACTCCAAAATTTCCACTCCAAAATGGTAGCATTCATGAATGAATATTGGTGGAGAAATATTAACAAGTGCCTACTGTAGGTGTTCCACCTGTCCAAAGTACAACTCAGGGAAATCTGTTCACACTGCTCCTGGATATTTTAAGTTGTCAAATGGTCTGACAAATAGATTTCATACACATTTCCCCCATCTCACAGATACAAATATGTTTTAGTCATGATATGTATGTTTTCTCACTGGACTAAAGCTTTCCCTTGTGAATATACTAATGTCTCCACAGTACTAAAATGCTGTTAAAAGAAATTATTCCCCAAGTAAGGGAACTCCATAGTGATTAATGATCCCATTTCACTGGTCAGGTGCTAAAACAAGTCTGTGCTATTTGGCTAGTTATACAACATTTTTACTGTGCCCACCATCTTAAATCTTGAAGTCTAGGTGAATGCACTAATGGCATTATTAAAACTCAATTGGCAAACTTTGTAGAAACTCTTCAAATACCTTGGCCAAAAGCATTGCCGTTCGTCCTTTTAAATCTCAGATCCATCCCTTTTGAAATTCATAAGCTTTTACTCTTCAAGGTAATCACAGGATGCCATAGAAGAAGCATTTAGCTTCTTCTTTTGATCTGCAATTGGTAAAAGGAGATATACTTCAATATGTTAAAGGCTTAATTGCTTCTATTGACAATAATTATGCTTTGGCAAAACAATCTTTGTCATAGTGTACTCCAGAGACATGAAAAACTAAAAATCCATACTCTACAACCTGGAGATTTTGTTTTCTGGAAAAGACACCTCAAAAAGGATTCCCCCTAGCTTCAATGGAGGGACCCTTACCAAGTCCTATTACTAATTCCTGTGCTGCTAAACTGCAGGGAGTGGACTCTTACATACACATGTCACACCTAAAGAAGGCACCAAAACCTGACTAGAACAGCACACAGTCTGGTGACCTCAAACTAAAACTGTCATAAATTAAAACTGATGATGTCTAAAGAAAACAAATTTCTAAAATCAGAGCTGTATAGCTCTTTATTTCCACTACTGATTCTTATTTTATTTTCTTTTTTGCTTAGGAGGAAGGTACCAATGCTTCCTAAACTATTGTGAAAGGGGGAAATCTGTCTGGTATGGGGAGTGGTAAAGAAATTCATGGATTGGGAAGGTTATCAGAAAGGTGGAAGCACTAGTGAATACAGTTTGTGCAAATTTTAGCATACTTGCATCCATGTTCTTTCAGAGATCACCAAAGAAGCACGTCACACATGAAGAAAACTCCAAGTATGAATAAAAATGAAATTTTTAGGCATTAAGTTCCTCACAAAACAAGGGAAAACACCTCAAACCATTTTGGAAGCTATGTTAGCAGTTTATGAGGATGGTTTCCCTGGGAAATCCATGGTTTATGAGTGGCACAGCCTTTTCAAGCAAGGCAGAGAGTTGATTGAAGTGGACCTTCATCTGGGACACCCTGTTGAGGCCACTTCCTTAGACACTGTCAAAAAAGTTGAAAACTTGTAGTGGAAGATGCCAGATTGAATAAAAGAGCTTACAGAAATAGTTGGAGTGTCACCTACAATCATTCCGAATATTCTCCATCAGCACCTTAAGGATGTTAAAAGTCAGTGCAAGATGGGTACAAAAATGCTCACGCTGCTTCAAAAACAACAGTACATCAAGTGTTCCTGAGAGTTTTGTATCCCTGAAGAGACAACGAAGATGAAGATTTAAACCAGATTGTCCCTGAAGATGAAACTTGCATTCATTATTATGAGCCTGAATCAAAGCAGGAGTTCATGGTGTGGCATGAAAAGGGCATGCCACCCACTAAGAAGTTCAAGTTGTTGCAATCAGCTGGAAAAATCATGGCTACTGTTTTTTGGGATACGGAGGGTACCCTGCTGATAGATTACAAGGATAGGGGTATCACAGTAACTGGAGAGTACTATTCCAGTCTGCTGAAACAGTTAAAAAATCTGTGAAGGAGAAAAGAAGAGGAAAAGGGACCAAAGGGGTGCTGCTTTTGCTTTTGCATACTTCATTGCCGAATATCACTGTGGTCACCCTTGGGAAGCTGTGCACTGATGCCAGGGCCTAGTTCACCCTTCAAAGCAATTTTGGAACTCTTTCTGGAATGGCCATCAGAGCTGTCATTGTACTCAAAATATGACAATTGAGTTCTGGCAAGGTTATGACACCTTACCAAGTTTTTTGTACGGTGCTATCAACATATGTGTATGGTGGCAAGTTTATGAATGTAATTGTCAGATTTTGTGTAGGACGATAGCTCTGATGGCCATTCCAGAAAAAGAATTACAAAATTGCTTTGAAGGTGGCTAAGTGCTGGCATCAGTGCAAAGGGAGTACTTTGAAGGTGACTGTACAGATATTCAGCAATGAAGTATGAAACATTTTTTTCTAGAATGAAGTTTCCGAAATTAATTGTCTGACCTTGCATGCTAATGTCCCACTGGAGAGTTCCGCTATAATAAAAAAGCAGCTAACAGCCTGTTGAACTAAAGCATGAATATGAAAAGTTGGAATCAAACTGAATATAGGGCAGAAAGAATCTTTATGGGAATGATGGTAAAAATAACAGAAAGACTCAGAGTCACTGCATCTCACACTCCTAACATAATGGAAGCAAATAGCCCGGAGAGCCTGTTCAGTGGTTTGTGTGCATCGAGAGCCTCCTGGCTCCCACAGGCTAAGTGGGGCTCAGCGACTGCCTCTTGAATTTCCTGCCAGTGTAAACAAGCAAGGGAGGGGCATCTGACAGTCACTAGCTTAAAAGCCTGTCCCTGAATAGATAAAATAAATAGAACTTCCTCTATTATCACACTAGTAGTTTTGCTGCACATATTGATCCATGCACTTTCCCTGTGATGTGCAAGTTGACTTCCAGAAGATGTCCTTCCTGACACTGAGGGACAGAAGGATGAAGATCGAAGACCTGACTAGTAATCAGTGATGCTTTTAAAGAAAGATCTTGATCTAAAGAGGGGAATGAGGAAGATGAACTGGGACTTTAAGAAAACTGATCAGGCTGGGAGATCTGTGGGCAGAGCTGGGTTCCTGGAACTCTGTGGTCCTGACTTCCTGTTTATAAAACTCCATGGTTCTGACTTCCTGTCTCCCTGATTTTTTATATATATATATGTAGGTGTGTGTGTGTGTATGTAGGGGTGTGTGTGTGTGTGTGTGT
>PVJL010013919.1:0-30160 GCA_004026885.1 Lyroderma lyra | reverse complement strand
AATGTGGGTAGCTCCCTGGCTGGGAATCAAACCCAGGCCACAGCATTGACAGCGCCCAAGCTTTAGCCACTACACCACCAGGGACCCCTGGCTTCTTTTTTTAAAGCAGGCAGACAATTATGTATCATCTCAATTTTTTACAACACAGAAGCATCACTCCTATAACAAAACACACACATGTACACACACACACACACACACACACACACACACACACAAATAGGTCTTACAAAAAATGGGCAATAGGCAAGCACATCCTTAGGAATAGATTCTGGATTAAAAAAAAATAAACAGGGGAGTTCCCTGGTGGTGCAGTGGCTTAAGGCTTCGGCATTGGCGCTGTCAGTGCTGCGACCTGGGTTCGATTCCCAGTCAGGGAGCTACCCAGATACCAAAAAGCAAACAACAACAACAAAAAAAAACAAAATAAAAAAATAAACAAACCTGTATTCCTTAGGATTTATGGTCTTCCTCAGCTATCTTTTCCTATTTCCTGTTTCAAAAACTTCTTTCATTGCTGAGGAGCAGTGTTCATTATGCCAAAGCTACATGCAGCTCAAACTCAAGCTGGAATTGTGCCCTTCTGGCACTCTAAAATCCTTTAGCTCTTTCTTTCTTACTAGGTGCAGGATATATGTGTACACAATGTCAACACTTCCCCCATTGTCAAATTAATGAATTCACTAAAAAAAAAACAAACCCCATACTGATGAACACCCACTATCCTTATTAAGTAAGTTAGGAACTAAATGGGATACAGAGGCAGACCCTCTCCCTATCTAGCTCCTTCAGGGCAGCCTTCTCACTGCAATAGCCCATTTTCTGCCTTCCTGGGCTGGCAGAAACAGAACTGGGTCTTTTCCAGGTCTCCCTCCCCCATCTAGTTACTACAACTACTTCCCTTGCCAACCCCTTTGCCAACAAAAAGTAGCCAAAGATGGACTTTCCAGGCTCATGACAGTCCCCAGACATTAGGACAGATCTGTTTCCTGGAGTAAGAGTGAGGACGAAGGCCAAAGTGCTCCCCACATTCCGCTTCCCTTGGGATAAACAATAAAGGTCAGTTTGGTTTTCATTAAAGAAAGGAAGATTGCCATTCCCAAAAGGAGCAAAAATCCTCACACCATTTCCTTATCATCCTGGATGCTGAAAGAATGCCTTTACTCCTCTCCTTGTTCTGGAGGTTAACATTTATCCCTTCATGCATCCCTTTGGCACTCTGCTGGTTAATGGGACCACCAGCAGAAGGCTCCAGCAATCTCCAGGGGAGCCCTGTGGAATAACATCTTTTTCTGTGAATTGGAAAGGAGAGGCAGATCTTGGTCTCTCTCATACTTTGACAGGAACTGAAGAACTTACAGATTTGGGTCTGACATCCTCTCAAGTGAGTCAGTTCAGGCCAGGGTCTGAGTGGGTGAGAGTTCGAGGGGCAGTGGGTGGGTGGGTGGGAATGCCAGGAAGTGTTCTTAATGGGAGTTGAGGAAGTTTGGGGAATCATAGGAACAAAATGTGCTGACCCAGGCCCCTCCTTCCTGGTCACTAACCAGTATCAGCTGTGGACAGTCCTTGCCATCACTTCCCATCTGGCTTCTAGGAACTCATGACTAATTAAAGAAGTGTGTGTGTGTGTGTGTGTGTGTGTGTGTGTTGGGGGCGGGGGTTCCTCTTAAAAACAGAGGTTTCCAGAGTAACAGTTTGGAGAGAATTCTATCCCATTCAGCCAGGGAACTTCCTTTTCTCCTGACTCTCAGGGCTCTGAGGGGAAAAGCAGCAGAGGCTAACACCACATTTCTCTTACCTGTCTAGATTAGGAACAGTGCTTGGGCTGGCTCTAACTTGGTTACAACTTAGGTTTTTTTTTTTCTCACCTCGAGTTTCAGTTTTGGGCCCCAGACACATTAGGATGTCCAGCTCTTCAGGCAACGCATTCTGGTAAGTGTCACTATCACAGGGGGTGGGTGATAGTTTAGAAATTGGCATCTCCTTCACTTGGAGACCTCTACAAACCTTTGCTCTCCACCCCATGGCCCCATAGCCTCTGATCATTAGAAGATATTCTCAGTCTAACCTAATTGCTCCTGTGACAGTGAAACATATTTTAATTAAAAGTATTCCTACACATTGGGAGTTCCCTGGTGGTGTAGTGGCTTAAGGCTTCGGCGCTGGCCCTGTCAGCGCTGCGGCCTGGGTTCGATTCCCAGTCAGGGAGCTACCCACATACCAAAAAGCAAAAAAAAAAAAAAAAAAATTTTCTACACAAACTCTTCTGCCACAGTCTGTGAGCTAAGAGGGAAACCAGGTTGCAGGAAAGTAGCAAGCAAGCCAGAGAACTTAGGAGTTCTTTGTCTCAGAATCAAGTTCTCTTTTGGGGGCAAGCAGACCACATGTCCTAACCCTTCACATCTTTTCCATATCTCCCCCAGTAAGAGATAACAAATTCAGAGGGAAAAAGAGCTGGCTCAGCCTGGCTCAGAGGGGTGTTCATGACACCATTATGCGAATAGAGTTAGTTGTGCAGTCCTTGCATTATGCCCTGCCTGCCTGCACCTCTGGCCTCCAGGGGTTTTTGTCTGCGTACCTGTGGAGACTCTTGGAAGGCTCCAAAGATCATAGCTTGAGCCTGAGTCTTGGCTGCTTCCAACTGGTGACGGGAAGCAACCGGGAAGCAACCGTATTAGAGACTCAGTTTCATTTTCTGTAAAAAGGTGATAATACCAGCCTTCAAATCTCAATAACAACCAGAGTTGTTGTTGAGATTTAAATGAGGTAAACTATTTGGCAGCTTTTATTATTTTACTCTATTCTCTCCTAGCTCTTTAGTATCTAATGTGGTTCTAGGAGTTCCCTGGTGGTGTAGTGGCTTAAGGCTTCGGTGCTGGCACTGTCAACGCTGAGGCCTGGGTTCGATTCCCAGCCAGGGAACTACTCACATACCCACCCCCCACTCCCCCGCCCCGCAAATTAAAAAAAAAATGTGGTTCTATCCCCCAGGAACTTCATAGGCCAGAGTGAGTGCCCACTCTGTCACCTTTCTCTCAGTAACACACACATACTCCTAAGCATTCCCATAGACTCTCTTTTCTTTCTTTCTTTTGTTATTTCTTTCTTTTTCTTTTCTTTCTTTTTTTTGTGACATTTTCATTTAATGAGCCAGTACTAGCAACCTAAAGGCCTTGGCTGTGATCACACTGGATGTTTTTATGGAATTGCTGTAGGAAATGTAACTGGCAGCTGGCATCCTTGGGCTCACTGTGCTTGTGAACAACTCCAGCCCCAACTCCTCGGGGAGACCTACAGCTGGATCATGTAGTGCAGGTATTTCTTGCCAGATGGGAACTCTTGGTGAAGACTCCTTTAGGGAAAATTTTCTTGGCTTCCTCTTCAGGGATGGTGGGAAGGACCATTACGCTAGCTCCATTCTTCCAATTAAGTGGGGTGACAACCCTCTTTTATGCTCTCAGTTGGAGAGAGATAACCACTCTGAGAATCTCATCAAAATTTCTGCCCCTGGTAGCTGGGTAGAGGACAGACAGCTTCAGTTTCTCAGGACCAAAAATAAACACCACATGAGCTGTCACAGACATCTCCTTTTTGTCCTTCTCTGCTGGGTCCACCATGCCCAAAAGGATGGTGAGGTCCTAATGCTTATCATCAATGATGAGAAAATGTAACTTTTCTGTGGGCTGGTCGCAATTATAAACATTGATATCCTTGCTCCAGGCAGGGTGGTCTTCAACACTGTCTATTGAAAGGGCAATCACCTTAATGTTCCTCTTGGCAAACTTTGGTGCCAACTTTGCAGCTCTGCCAAGCTCCATGGTACACACTGGGGTGAAGTCCGGAGGGTGGGGGAAGAGAATGCCTCATGAGCCTCCCAGATAGACGTGGAAACAGATGTGACCGACAGTAGTATTGGCCTTGAAGTTAGGAGCCTCATCCCTGAGAAGGAGACCTCCAGGCATGGTGGCAGAGGTAACCTGAGAGGATGTGAAGGGCTGGTTCTGACGAAGTAGATGATACAGTGAAGTGGGCCTGCAGGGCGTTGGGGTGGCTTTTATTTTTTATATGAGGTGCCTTGGGAGAGGGAG
Organism: Lyroderma lyra; assembly: GCA_004026885.1. Classification (NCBI taxonomy): domain Eukaryota; kingdom Metazoa; phylum Chordata; class Mammalia; order Chiroptera; family Megadermatidae; genus Lyroderma; species Lyroderma lyra. The sequence continues at coordinate 26,072 of PVJL010013919.1, read as the reverse complement.
TAATCTTCTGTCACATTCATCTTACTTTACTCCTTTTCCATGTATTGTCCTTGTCTATATCTTCCTCTCTCAGCATTATGCTCAGCTCCTGTCCCTCCCTTGTTATCCTTACTGCTTCCTATTGCTTTCTCTTCCATCCTAGCCAGTCTCCAGGGACTGAGGCTGGGCAGGCAGAGCTGCAGCCAAACTCAGAGCCACAGACAGTCTCAAGTAAGTGTATCAAAATGTTACTAGTGATTCTTTTCTAGGTAGAATTTACTGGTGGTTTTCATTTTCATCCTTGTTTACTTTGTTTTTTTCCAAACTTATGAATAACTGTTATTCAGAAAAAAAAAAAAAAGAAAACTTTAATCAGAAAAAAATTAGGGAGTTCCCTGGTGGTGTAGTGGCTTAAGGCTTCGGTGTGGGCACTGTCAACGCTGTGGCCTGGGTTCAATTCCCAGCCAGGGAACTACCCACATACAAAAAAAAAAAAAAATTATAATTTTCAATTGCCCCATATCTTGTCCTCAAAAGAAGAGGAACTGAGGACATGGGATATGGAAAGAAAGAGGAAAAGGACAGGGTAAAGAAAAAGCCCTGCAGGGGGCTGGGCATGAGATGGTTCCCCAACTCCATCATTTCCTGGGGGGGGATCAGCATTGGTGGTGGTCTCAGTCAGGGCCTCTATCACTCATCAGTCAGGCTCTCTGTCCTTCCTTGCCTGTCACTGGCCATTTGGGACTTAGTCACCCAATTGTTACCCAGTTGAGTGCTGGGTGGGTCAAGGGGACTAACATCATTGAGGCCAACAATATGAGTCAGGAGTATCCTCCATCTCGATCCTGGAGTGTGGAGAAGGGCTCAGAATTGGAGTCCTACTGAGAACTGAGTTCAATAACCCTCTCCACAATTTGAGTTGCTACTTCCTTGTGCATTTGAATAGTATGCAAATGTTATGTGATGCACAAGTGAGAGTGGAACCTTCTGTGGCTCCTAACCATTTAAAGGACAAAGCTCTAAGAGTCAGTGTGCATGGAAAGAGCATGGGTTATGGAGTCAGCAGAAAGGTTTGAATATAGGCCAGACCAATCAGGACCTCCATGTTCTTAGTCAAGTTTCCCTCTCTGGGCCTCCATTTCCTCTTATTAAAAATGGCCAAAGAGTTCCCTGGTGGTGTAGTGGCCTAAGGCTTCGGTGCTGGTGCTGTCAGTGCTGCAGCCTGGGTTTGATTCCCAGTTAGGGAGCTACCCACATGCCAAAAAGAAAAAAAAAAAAAAAATTGGCCAGAATAATTCTTCTCTCAGAGGAAGGTTGTGAGCATTAAATGAGATAATATATAAATCACCTAATACAAAGGAAGTTTTTAAAATTTAAGTTTTTCTCCTTTTCCTTAAAGACCCTCGCAACTCTGGTTCCCAGCTGCTCTCTCACCCTGGTCATTTATTGACAGATTTATGAAGCACCACCTGAAGCACTGAGATAGCCTGGGGTAGGCACTAGGGACTAGGGATTCAGTGGTTAATGAGGCAGCCCAGACCCTCAACACTTCTTCACTGAGCACTCTGTAGTTTTTTACTCAAGGCCTGCACTGTCCCTGTCCCTCAGTCCTCTTTTACCCCATCCAATTCATAGCCAGCCTCCAAAGCCCAGCTCAAAGTTTGCCATCTCAGCAAACCTTCCCACAGTCCATGATGCTTAGGTCTGGTACCTCCTGTCTGGCTGGCATCCTGGTTCCCTTAATTTCAGGTACTTGGGTTGGCCTCACCCTATCTGTAAGCTTCCTGTGGGCAGGCTACCTGCCCTTTACTTCTTTGTGCCCTTGTTTATCCCTGCCCTCACCCAGGCTCATTAAATGATTGAAATCATGACTTTTTATTTATTTATTTATTTTTGTGGGGGGCATGGTTCCCTGGCTGGGAAACTGTGACTTTTTATTAAAGCAGACACAATTAGGCTTCAAGAACACTTAAATTCCCAGCTTGGTCTTGGGTGCAAAAAAACTAAGACCTTGTTCTTGATTCCTTCACCTGAAACTGAAGCATCCAAGCTGCTTCTTACCACTTAGGTTTTTTTGTTTTTGTTTTTCCTATTCCAGAGTAGACAGGGAGATGAGAAGGTAGAAGATGGGGAGTTTGTTGCCCAGGAGTCCCTGGGGCACAGGTATGTACATCTCCAGGGGATGGGCATGGTCCCTATCTCTAGTCTCTGCAAAGATTCTGCTTCTCCTTCTCATCCTTCTAGAGTGCCCACGCCCAGGACAGTATGAAAAGTCTTCCAATCTCCAGTAGAGGACTCAGGGTTAATCGTGAATTACAACATATCTCTGGGCTGAGTCACCTCCCACTGCCACTCCCCCTAATTCCCCTCCTCTGAAGTTTTATAAAGAGGACCAAAGACTAGAGAGTAAAAAGAACTGGAAATAGGAGCCCCCCACCTCCCAACTTAGTCCTGCTCCTCCAGGCTCCCAAAAATCACAAGGAAGAGGCCACAGACAATCTCTGAAACTCCTGCCTGGTGGGACCATGACCTGGCAGCCACTGTGGCTGGGTTTCCTACTTCCCATGACAGTCTCAGGCCAGGCCCTGGGGCCTGCAGAGAATGAAGAAGCAATGGTGAGTATCCTGGTTAAGAGGGACCCAGGCCATGGGAGAAGGATGAAGGGATTGCTCTACAGTCCCATCCAAGCCTCCCTTCTGACTTTCACCCTGCCTACTTTTCCCTTCCTTCCTCTACTCCATGATCTCCCTCTGCCCATCTCCCACTCCTCCCTGCCCACTTGTGCCCATTCTCTCAGGTGCCTCTCTTTTAGTTCTTCCATATCTGTCTCCTCCTATCTCACAATCCTGTTAGGTCACTTAGAGGATTTACCTCGAGACTAACCCCCTTTTTATTATGCTAACCCTTACCCCCACCACAGGACTACCTTTTGCAATATGGGTACCTACAGAAGCCTCTAGGAGGACCTGATGACTTCAGGCCAGAAGATATCATAGAGGCTCTAAGGTGAGAGGACACAGGGCACATGCCTTCAATGTTGAGGTTGCAAGATCATCTTTCTTCTCAACCCTTCCTCTCCCTAGATCCACTGCTGCCTGACCCAAATCCATCTAGGGAATCGGTGGCTATCACTGTTAGGGTGGTGGGCATGGGGTGGGATGGGAATTCAAAGATGAGGAACACAATGATTGGATTTTCTGAGGCCTTAGGTACTCGTTTGCAGACTACTGTATTCAAATACTAATACTGAGTCCTATCCTACATGAAATGTAATTAATATGTAAACTATGAATTGAGTTGGGGTTCAGTTGTTGACATGATGTTGCCTTTTGTAAATATTTAATTCATCATTTGTTTATTTCCAGTTTAAAGTTTTTAAAAATATTTTGGATCTAATGGATCATTTTTCTTTTTTGCTTTCATATACATTCACAGTCCCTTGAAAAGTGGGAGAGTGCTCCAGGCTTCACTGGGTCTGTGAGACAGAGGAAAGGGGGGCCCAGAGGTGGGGGCATGAGATACTGCACCCACCTCACTTTGGCTGCAGGAGGTGCAGATGTGTCCGCAAACTGCAGTGACCGGACTTCACTCTAATTTCCAGAGGAGGGAGAGTGGCTGGGTGGTGAGGAGCGGCAGCACAAATGCTCTGGCTGGGAAGGAGAAGGAGAAAGGGGGCTGTGTGTGCGTGTTTCTTGGCCCACAACCAGGATGGTGTGAAACAGCAGCATACAGGACAGCCTATCCCAAGGCTCAGGGCAGAACCCATAGGTGGGGTAAACCGAGAGCAGAAAGGTACAATCAGACCCAAACTCCCTGCATGACCCCTGAAGCCACTGGAAGAAAACAAAGCCACAAATGCCCCTCCCCCACAGACCTCTGCCTGCCCAGTATCAGCAGCAAACACCAAAGACACTGCAGCTGGTAGGGTCCAGAGAGGTTGTAAATATAAGAAACCAGAGAATTAAAGAGATGGGGACAGATGACCCATCAGAAACAGCGCTCAAAGCAATGATTATAAAAATGCTTGAGGAACTGAATGATAATTTCAACGGGAGATAGGAAGCATCAAAGAAGACTTATAAACCATTATAAATGAAGACGGTTTGAGATTCCTCTGGGACAATTTTAAGTGGAAGAATATCAGAATCACAGGTGTACCAGAAGGGACAGAGGAAAAGCAAGGGATCAAAGAATTATTTGACTCTTTCTCAACTCCATCTTTGCGGTCGCAAGAGTGGCTGCAGCTCAGTCGCCAATATGCAGCTCTTTGTCCATGCCCAAGAGCTACACATCCTTGAAGTAACTGGCCAGGAGACAGTTGCTCAGATCAAGGCTCCTGTAGCCTCAGTGGAGGGCATCGCCCCAGAAGATCAAGTCATGCTCCTGGCAGGCACGCCCCTAGAGGATGAGGCTACCCTGGGCCAGCGTGCATTGGAGGCTCTGACCACTCTGGAGGTAGCCGGCCACATGCTTGGAGGTAAAATACATGGTTCCCTGGCCTGTGCTGGGAAAGTAAGAGGTCAGACTCCCAAGGTGGCCAAACGGGAGAAGAATAAGAAGAAGACTGGGGAGTTCCCTGGTGGTGTAGTGGCTTAAGGCTTCAGCATTGATGCTGTCAGCGCTGTGGCCTGGGTTCGATTCCCAGTCAGGGAGCTACCCATGTACCAAAAAGCAAAAAAAAAAAAAAAAAAAAAAAAAAAAAAAAAAAAAAAAAAAAAAAAAAAAAAAAAAAAAAAAAAAAAAAAAAAAAAAAAAAAAAAGAAGAAGACTGGTCAAGGCAAGTGGCGGATGCAGTACAACTGGCGTTTAGTCAATGTTGTGCCCACCTTTGGCAAAAAGAAGGACCCCAATGCCAACTCTTAAGTCCTTTGTAATTCTGGCTTTCTCTAATATAGAAAAGAAAAGGAAAAAAAAAGAAATTATTTGAAGAAATAATGACTGAAAATTTTCCTAACCCAGTGAAGGAAATTCAAGTCCAGGATGCACAGAGAATCCCAAACAAGATGATCCCAAACAAGAATACACTAAGACACATCATAATTAAAATGGCAAAAGTTAAATAAAACAATAAAATTCTAAAAACAGAAAGCGAAATGCAAGTAGCCACTTATAAAGGGACATGCATTCAACTCTTAGCTGATTTCTCACAGGAAACTTTATAGACCAGAAGGGATTTATAGAAAATATTCAACATGATGAAAACCAAGGATCTACAACTAAGAATAATGTATCCAGCAAGACTAGCATTCAATATTGAAGGACAGATAAAGAGCTTCTCAGATAAGGAAAAGCTAAAGAAATACATCACCACCAAACCAGTACTACAAAGAATGTTAGAGGGACTTCTTTAAGAAGGTAGGAGGGATGAGAGAGTGGGTACAATAAGGGAAAGGGATGGAGAAATTTAGTTTGATTGTTGACATAAAATCAAAAGCAATAAAAAAACAAAACTCATGGACACAGTCAATAATTTAGTAGTTACCCGAGGGGAAGGGGGAAGGGGGGAGAAGGGACAGGAACACAAATATGTGGTGATGGAAAGAGAACTGACTCTGGGTGATGAACACATAATACAACACATAGAAGATGTAATATAGAATTGTACACCTGGGACTTATGTAATTTTTACTAATCAACATTGCCCCAATAAATTTTAAAAAAGAACTGGATACTGGAGTAACCCCATCAGCTTCAGAAATTCTGTGCCTTCTCAGCTATCACCTTGGGCAGCAGGGAGCCAAAGAGTCATCCCCACTTCCCAGTCGTTCCAGATTCCCCTGCCTTGCTGACTTATCCTTCTCCCTCTTTTCAGAGCTTTTCAGGAGGCATCTGAGCTGCCTGTCTCAGGCCAGCTGGATGATGCCACAAGGGCCCGCATGAGGCAGCCCCGTTGCGGCCTGGAGGACCCCTTCAACCAGAAGACTCTTAAATACCTGCTGCTGGGTAAGGACTGAGTTTGGGAAAGAAAGAACTGGCAAGGGTGCCGTGGAATTGGGATAGCCTGGACTAGCTCAGTGATGAATAGATGATCACCTGGTGATTACCTGATCATAGGAATTGTTACATAGTTTTGCTGAGTGAATGCATAAACTCAGGGGAGCCTTCTGGGGTTGGCAGAAGGATCTGTGTTTCTAATCTATTTTCTGGTCCACTAACCAGGCCGCTGGAGAAAGAAGCACCTGACCTTTCGCATCTTGAACTTGCCCTCCACCCTCCCACCCCACACAGCCCGAGCAGCCCTGCTTCAAGCCTTCCAGTACTGGAGTAGTGTGGCCCCCCTGACCTTCCGGGAGGTGCAGGCTGGCTGGGCTGACATCCGCCTTTCCTTCCATGGCCGCCAAAGCTCGTACTGCTCCAGTACCTTTGATGGACCTGGTAGGCACCAGCTCTTGGCTTCCACAAAACAGACCTCTGAGATTATTGCTCCTCTTCTTGAGCCAGGGACTCTGTAACCTTAATGTTCAGACTGCCCCCACGCCCAACTTCACTCTACACTCTCTAACCATCTTCCCCATTCTCTTGGGGAACAGTTGGTCACCTCCCTGGGAACTTACTAAGCCTCCTTTTTGAAGTTTATGCCTTCTTCCTTGGTTTAAGTTCCCCTGCTTAACACATACCTCAAAGAGGACTGGGCCAGAGAGGAGAGAGTGGTTGGGAGGTACAGTGACAGAGTGATGGGCATCACTGGGAGAACTGGGTGATGACAGGAGAATCTGAAAGAAGAAAGAGGGGCATCCAAGAGACAGTGACTGTAGATGAGATAGATTAAGGGAATAGAGTAATTAAAGTTTACAAGAGGCAGGAGAACTCCAGCTTAGGAGACTCTGACCTCCTTCCTCTCCACCTTTGCTTTGTCTAGGGAAGGTCCTGGCACATGCTGACATCCCAGAGCTGGGCAGCGTGCACTTTGATGAAGATGAGCTCTGGACTGAGGGGACCTCCCGGGGGGTAAACCTGCGTATCATTGCAGCCCATGAACTGGGCCATGCCCTGGGGCTTGGGCACTCCCGATATACCCAGGCCCTCATGGCCCCTGTCTACACTGGCTACCGGCCCCACTTCAAGCTGCACCCAGATGATGTGGCAGGGATCCAGGCTCTCTATGGTCAGTCCTTTTCCCTAGTGATCATGAGGTTCAGTCCGACCATCATCTCTTTGGGTTCGAAGAGGCAGGTCTAACCTCCACGGAGGGAAATGGCTTGGCTATTCTCTCTTCCTCCTGCTCAGTTATTCAGTCTTCTATTTTCCGGAGCTGATATTTGGACACTTCCATGTCTAATCTTCTTTCAGGGCCTCTCTACCTTCACACCCATTCTTGGGGATAAGAACCTCCTTCCTCTTTTCTGGTGCCTCTCAAAGCTTCACCATGTCTCCTGCTGATATCAATATAATCTTGCCTCCCACCAAGGGAAATTCTAGAACTCCCTTTTCCCCCTCTATGGGGCTTCTGAGCCAAACTTATGTAAGAGTCCAGAGGTCAGGTACTATGTGTTCTCTCTCTGTGCGGCATTATGTTTTCTTGCAGGCAAAAAGATCCCAGAGACTGAGGATGAGGAAGAGGAGACAGAGCTCCCCATTGTACCCCGACTGCCAACAGAACCCAGTCCCATGCCAGACCCCTGCACTGGTGAACTGGATGCCATGTTGCGGGGTGAGGCTCTTCCCCTCCAGGCTGTAGGCAAGCAGTGAGGGCAGCCTGCTGACCTTCAGACCTGGAGAAATGGGAATGACATGAGCAATGGAGGTTAGACACCAGCCAGGAGTTAGTGGTGATGGAAGGAGGCATGTGGCATGGGGAGGGAAGGTTCAGAGCCAAAGTAAAGATGGGTCAGTCAGACACTGACCTTGGTTGCTACCCTATGAGGGCCATTAAGACACATCTGGAAGGACAACAAGATAGAGGAAACTATATTAACTGGAATGTCTATTAGAGAGAGTATTATATCTGCAATGGAAGGACAACTTGGAAGCCATTTGGAGTGGAAAGTGAGATCCCCTAAGGGGAAGCAGCTAGTTTTTGTTTTGTTGAGTGGACCAGAGCTGAATTACTCTGAACAACCAAAGGAGAGGCTGATCACTAGTCCTCCTTCTCTGCTCCCTTAATTTTCTTAAATGAAAGTTAAATGAATTTTTGAAGAATCAGCCTGTGAGGGAAGGGCAAATTATTAGCCTGCCTGAGAGAACTACAATTGACCCCTGTCTTAACTTGTTGACATGACTTTGCTTTCAGGGCCCCGTGGGAAGACCTATGCCTTCAAGGGGAACTATGTGTGGACTGTGACAGATTCAGGGATAGGTCCCTTGTTCCAAGTGTCTGATCTTTGGGAGGGGCTCCCAGGAAACCTGGATGCTGCTGTCTACTCTTCTCGAACACAATGGATTTACTTCTTTAAGGGTAAGAGTACTAGTAGTGTACAGCGTCTTACCTGAGGAGGGCCTACCATCAAAGAAACCATAAAAGTGAAGGAGAAATGAGAAGTTTCTGAAAGGGTGGAGTGGAGGAACCAAAAGCTATCACCTGAGGACAGAAATGACTTGTTCTTTCCTTACATGTTCTCAGGAGATAAGGTGTGGCGCTACATTAATTTCAGGATGTCTCCTGGCTTCCCCAAGAAGCTGAACAGGGTAGAACCCAAGCTGGATGCAGCTTTCTATTGGCCTGTCAACCAAAAGGTGTTCCTCTTTAAGGTATCAAGTTCAATGCAAGGGCAAATCCCTTCCTAAAAGGGGTGGGCTACTTCACACTAAGAAGCCAAGACTTGCACCTGAAGGGAGATCTGCAGCTGCAGTGAGCTGAGGGTAGATCTCAGGGGTCCCTAAAGCTTTCTCCTTATCCTCTTCTCCCTATCTATCCCATATCTAGGGCTCCGGGTACTGGCAATGGGACGAACTGGCTCGAACTGACTTTAGCCACTACCCCAAACCAATCAAGGGGTTGTTTACAGGAGTGCCAGACCAGCCCTCAGCTGCTATGAGTTGGCAGGATGGCCGTGTCTACTTCTTCAAGGGCAAACAGTACTGGCGCGTCAATCGGCAGCTTCAAGTAGAAAAAGGCTATCCCAGAGATATCGCCCACAACTGGATGCACTGTCATCCTAAGACCACAGACACTAGCCCATCAGGTGGGGACACCACTCCTTCAGCCATAGGCACTGACCACTCACCCACAGGAACAACCCTGGACACCACTGCCTCAGCCATAGATACCACCTTAAACACTGACCACCCACCCAGAGACACAATCTTGGGCACAACTCCCTTTTTATTACCTGGTAATGTTAGCCTCCAAGAGGCCTAAGACCTGAACCAAATGTCTGCTCACTAGACTGCAGGTGCTACAGCAAGAGTATGGACTATAGACCTTAAGCCTCTAAATGTCCCTTCAGTAGCCACCACTCCCTTGTGTTCTTTCCCTCCTGAGCAGTGACTACCTAAATCTGGGTCAGCCCCCAACTCTACCCATTTCTTTCTTTCTTTTTTTTTTTTTTTTTTTTTGCTTTTTGGTATGTGGGTAGCTCCCTGACTGGGAATCAAACCCAGGCCGCAGCGCTGACAGCGCCAGTGCTGAAGCCTTAAACCACTACACCACCAGGGAACTCCTCTACCCATTTCTTCCTAGTTCTAGATAGCACTTCCAACTGTGTTATCTACTTCCTGGAGGACAATGGTAGAGGGAAGATCTCAATCAGGCCTTTAGCTGACAGGAGGCAAAAGCTAGGAAGCTGAATACCTGGATCCTATTCTTCCCAGATAAAGTGCAAGAGAACCATGCCAGTAAAACCACCAACGGCTTTGGAATCCTTGAGATTCATGTTTGCTTTTTTTTTTTTTTTTTAATGTGGGTAGTTCCCTGGCTGGGAATTGAACTCAGGCTGCAGCACTGACAGCGCTGAAGCCTTAGCCACTACACCACCAGGGAACCCCCTCACATTTGCTTTTTTATTACTTGAGCAAGTTAATTAATCCTATTGAGCCTTGGAGTCCCCATCGGCAAAATAAGGTTCATACCAATCCTACAAAGTTGCTGCATTATATGAAATACTACATGCGAAGGGCCTGGCAGTGTCTGGCACATCTTTGCTTAATAAAGGGTAACTTCATGTTCATAAGAAAAGACTGAGGAGCTCTTCCTGTGGCTATGTGTGTATAGCTACTATAGTAGCCCAGTCTGCTGATGGAACCCTTATCAGATCTTATCAGAGGAATGTCAGTATGGCCCTTTGTTTTGGCGTGCAAAGACAGAAAAGAGCAGCAACAGTAGAGGCCAGACTCCCTGATTCAGTTTTCAATATCATTTTATTCACATGCTCCCATGTTCTTCCTCCTGCCCATCATAGCCTTGCTGCCCAGGGGAGGGATATATGTTCATGCTATCTGGGGAACCAGGGAACCAACTGGGCAGGAGAATCAGAATGGGGAGAGTTAGAATGGGTTAGTGGCTGGGACAAAGTTCTGGTTAAGGAGATTAGTATCATCTAGAGGAAGAAAAGGCACTTGTTTCCCACTCAGCCCCAAAGGCCAGGCTCCTTTGGGCAAAAGGGCAAGACTCTGGCATGTGGGCCAATGTTATCTCCTTGGGGCTAAGCTGGGCACTGCTCCATGGTCTTCCTCATATCAAGGAAAGGGAAGCACAATGTAGGACAGTACCCCAAACTGAGGTAGGAGAAGTGAGCTTGAGCCTATGGTTTGGGGTGGGGGTGGGGTAAGAGTAATCAGGAACCCAGCTACCCTCTAGTAAGGGGCCTGGGGATTGGGGGATCCTAGAGCTCCTCCTCCTTCTCCCCATAAAAAACTCTCAAGTGCTTTAGGGGGCTTCCTGATTTTCCATAGCTCCTACAAAAACAAAACCTCTTATTTTACCATTGTGAGGCACACTGAGATGGGTATATAAAAGGCTATTTGGGTAAGGGCCTCCTTGGTTTGGAGGGATTTAGGAAATCAGTTACTTAGGGACCAGGACACCTCTATTAGACAGAGGTAGCTACTTACACTTCCATTCCTCTCCCCTCCCCACAAAATTCCTCTTTATCTGTCCGTGAAACCTATCCCTACAGGGCTGGTCTAGGTTAGAACACAGATTCTATCCCCAAGTCCAAGAGGTGGGCAAGTTTGTGTGTGGGTCCTATGGATTCAGGCCCTGTCCACCTAATGTTCCTAGGCCCTTGCTAGGGGTGGGGGCATCAGTGGAGAGTTAGGCTCAGGTCTGGGTAGAACCAGAAGGTGTGGTGAGGGGTACAGTGGAACCACAGTCAGAATCCAGGTCCAGGATGGTGTGGGGGGCTGTGGCCTGGCTGCCGGGTCCCAGCTGGCGCTCTCGAAGGCTCTGGAGATAACTCTGAAGATAGCACAGGGCAGAGAGGGCAGAAGGAAGGGCCTGGGTCAGAGTTGCCCTTCTACCCTAACCATTCCCATGTGCCCTCTTCCCCATCCCCCAGAGTGTCCCCTCCCCGACTCACTGGAGCCAGACCATCAGCAGGGCTCCGGGTGTTTAGCGGGAGCTGGCGCCGGTAGCTGCCTTCACAGAGTCCCACTCCAGGGGAGGTCCGGTGCCACTTGGCCTCTTGCTGATGGATCCGAAGGAGTTGGAGATGCCTTCGCTGGTGGCTCAAGACCACTGCTTGGGAGGAGGCAATACAAACTCAGGGAGGCCTCTTTACAGCCCGAATCCCACCCCTAAACACACTCACACTCTAGAGAAACCCATTTGATTCCCTGTTTTGGCTCTATAAAACCTTGTCTTCCCCCCCCAGTTCTTCTAAAAGAAACCTTCTTTGGAATACTCCTACTCTCTCCTCCTAGACTTCCCTGAGATCTTCCTCTTCTTCCATAATAGTCCCCAATAACTCCTTCTTGCTCCCTCTGACAATTTCTCTTCTTATTCTTACCCATCCCTTTGGCTCCTTCAACTTGAACTCATGGCCCATTCACTTTAGACACCTCTGCCCTCCTCCCTTAAGTATATTTTCTCCCTTCCCCTCCTCAAGTCTGGAAACCAGGGACATGAGAAAACACAGGCTAGCTGCTTCTATACCATGGCACTAACTCACCATTGGCGTGGCCTTCATGTTCCTCATCCATGAGCTTCCACTGGGCCAGGGCCCCAAGGGCCCCCAGGGCTGGCCAGGTCCCCAGCAAGACCCAGCTATACCAGCAGAGAGGAGGCAAGGCTGGAAGTGCCTGTAAGCGTTGGCCCAACCGACTGCCCAGTGCCAGCCCTTCCAGGAAGTAATCAGCACAGGCCACCAGCACCGCAGCACCCAGCAGGGCTGTGCCCAGAACTGTGAATGGACGTGGCCAACGAAGCGTGAGCAGGGCTCCCAGCAGTGCCAGCCCCACCAGCCCCCCGGCCGGCACCCAGGCTGAAGGTGGTTGGTAGATGGGCTCAGTGCCTAGCAAGGCCCCAGCGCCCAGAGTTAGGCCTAACAGGAGACCAGTCAGGAAGAGCCCAACACTGCGAACCAGCATGGTGACCAGGCCGCAGAGGAGTCCGATGCCCAGCGCAATGCCCGCGCTCACCTCCAGGCTCAGCTGTGTCTCTAGCACTCGTTCCTTGTGGCATAGCAGGAAGATCACCAGAGCTCCTGATAGTAGGCCCGAGAGAAACATCACTGCCTTGAAGCAGCGGTAGCCTGGGAAGGGAGGCAGGAGGCACTGAGAGGCAGAAAGGGAGCTGTGGGGTAGGGGGTGGGGGGCAGGAAAGTTTCTACAAGGATGGCTTTGATAAATTAGAAGGGAGAGGAATGGCTAAGCAGAGGAGCAGTACACCCAGGGACCTTAAGGCAAGGGGCAGAAAGTGATCTCAGGGAGGGTAGACTTTTCAGAAACTGTGAGGGGATAGGTAGGAAAATCAGGAGGTAAGTTGGATGCACTGAGGGAAGTAAGTATGAAAAGGTCTAGTCCTTCCAGAGATGGTAGATGGGAAGAAATCAGCGTAGGCCGATTCAGGTTATTGGGGAAGGATGAAAAAACCTTAAGCATGATGATAATTTGGGAATGTAGTTTTGAGGTAGGATGAAAGGGGAAGGAATGTGCCAGTGCCAGAGGTCAGAGGTGGAGGGGATGGGCATGGATGGACCAGAAGAGCTGTCAAGAGCAGCATGGGCCTACTGATAGAAGAGTAGAGGTGGCCCAGGAGCAAAGGAGAAAGTTAACATCATCCTTGAGGGTGATAGTCTTGGGCAGCTGCCCCCCAAAACCCTGGCCCTGCCCTCACCGAAGCAGCAGTAGATGATTCCAAAGCAGCAGCAAAGAGCACACACCAGGGCAGGTGCCAATTCAGGATTGTCCTGGGGTTCCAAGATACATCTTGGGTCTGGAGGCTCTGGGAGTTGTTGATTAAAGGGCCTGGGATCAGAGGTCATGGCCAGGGGCAATAAGGCTTCCTCCATGACCGATGAGAAAGTGGTCACAGAGTGGGGGAAGGTCAGTGTCAGCTCCTCTCATCCATCCATGAATGTCTTGAGGGGTTGGGAAACCTGCAAGGTGGCAGGGGGAAGGAACTCAGGTGCCCATGCATCTTGAGGACTGTGTACATCTATTTCTTTTGAAGAAAAGCTAGTTTCAGGAGATAGCATGGCCCTGCTGGGGTAACTGAAGAATAGTACGGGATTAGGTGGAGGGGAGCCAGCTGTCACTTTACTACTCTCTAAAACAAGGGACACTAAGTAAAACTTAAATGAAAATCTTATAAGGTAATGAGCCTTTGTCTGCCCCCTAGCTTTCCAGGGTGAAGTGGGAGGAGTAGGAAGTCCTAGGTCTGCGGAGGGAGGGGCCCAGGGCACTAGTGAGACTGGGGGCTAAAGGCTCAATAGCCTGTTTTAACTGAAAAGATAGCTTGCCCCATCTGCAGCTGGGGACTCATGCGCTACCCAGTTGAACTGGAAAGGGTGGGGTTAACAGAGGGGAGAGGAGGAGAAAGAGGAGAGAATGAGTCATGGTGGGGTCTCCAGAAATCTGCTCCAACCCCAGGAAAGGAAGAGGGAAAAAAACAGACACCAAAAGAGTTTGGGAAAAGGAATCAAGCAAAGACAGTCACCCATATTTATCAGGGTTTTGAAACCTGGGCTTCATGCGGGGATGGAGTTGTTGGGGGAAGGGGTGTCCAGCCACAGTCCTACTCGGTAGCCCCTCATGGAATAAGCCGTCAACTTGCCCACAGACATCTCACATCAGGACATTGGTGGGACTTTTCCTGCCCTTTCCCCAGGGGTGTCAGGGCTGCTAGTGGGATCTGAATTCAGTTATTGAAAGGCGAACACCCAGGAGGGGCTGGCATTAGGGCCACTGTGTGAGTGGAGTAGGGTGGATGCAAGGCACTTTCCTTCAGCTGTCTTCTTTTGGACATCAAGGTCCTAACAGACTGGAAGGTTGGCTTGGGGAATCCCTGGGGCTCCTCTCCTCAATCCTCTTGGAAGTCTAGGGATCCTAAATAAGGAAAGGCTGGAGAGCGGGTGTTAACTACTCACCACCCCGCCAGGGCTGAGGAGAGGAAGAGGGTAGAAGTGCTTCCCTAGACCCCCGGCTGCATCCTTGCCCGGAGGTCCTAGGCGTCGGAGCGGCTGTCGGGTGTGGACGCCCCCAGGGCCACTCTGTTCGTTGCCCCCTAAACTCTTGCAAGTCGTAGCCCAAGCCCCGTGAGCTGAATGCAACCAACTTGGGGGGTGAAGGAAGGGGACTGGGGTGGGGGGTGACATCACGGGGTGGGCCCCTCCAACTCTTTCCCGTGTGTGGGGGACCCAGTTTGCCAACTGCTCTAGGCTGGGACCAGAGACCGCCCCCCAATCACAGCAGGGAAGGGTCGTGGGGGAACCGCAACAGGTTTGGAGGAAGGTCTCTGAATACTCAGGCGATGACTCGACAACCGGAAGCTCGTAAAGCCCCAACTGGGGTCCCAACGCCCCCGTAGCTATGGCTTGGTTTCTTCCACTTCCCAGAGAATTGGAGTATTGTCTTCTGGAGAACCTGGTGGTCGGAACTGGGGATTCGGGGAAGGGGCTCTTACTGCTCTTGGGGCGCCGGCGAGGGGTTCATGGGTGGACAAACTTGCGGAGCAAGACCGAGTCTGGAAGGGGGACTAACGAGAGAGGCGTATGCAGAGGAGGGAACCGACAGGGGATCCGAGCCGGGTCTGCGTGGGGGTGGGGGCGCGTGTCGACTTCCACCGAACAGCTCGGTATGCAAATGAGACGTAAAGCGGCATGCAGATGAGCGCAGTGTTATTTTGGCACTCTTCTCCTGAGACCAGCGGAGCTACGTTCCTAGCCCCCGGGTTCCTCTCCGTGACGGGGCCTGGGAGCTGAGTCCAGAGGGGCGGATCCGGGCCTTAGGAGCTGCAGTTAGTTATACGGGGCACTTCGCCAGCTGGGTCAGGAACTGGGGAGGCCGAGGGTTGCTGGGAAAGAAGGGGTAGCGTCAGCGGGGACAGAACGGGGGTTGGCCCGGGGTGCCCTACCCTCGTTCCACCTCTGCATGATACAAAAGGGCCTCTGTCCTGGCTACAGCCAGCAGGGAAGGGATCAAGGACGTGGCCCTTCTACGCTCCCTGGTTTTGTCTGTAAGGGAAACAGACTGTGGGTCGGTGGCTGTCTTCTATCTCCCAGTCTCGGCACAGCCCAAAAACCTAGCCACAGGAATCCTGAGAATCTGCCTCCAGTCCGCATGCACTGTTGCAGTATCCATTTGCTTCACTTCGGCGGTGCAACCTGAGGGGATCCCATTCCAGCACGCGGAGTGAGGCAGCAGAGGGCCCTTTAAGGGGCGGGGCTAGTGCTTCCCTAGGATCGCCTCGTCTGATTTGACTCCGCGCTTGCTAGACTGGCTCGCACCTTCGCCAACAGCTTTTTCTTTTCCTTCCCGTCTCTTCTCTGGTGACCCCGGAAGTGGAAGTAGGTGTAGGTCGACGGCCGCCGAGGGGACGGAAGGCGGAAGCAGAGCGGGAGCGGGAGGCGGAGCCGGGGGAGCTGCTCTCGTAGCTCCCCCTGGCCCTGGGCCCAGCTGCTCAAGGGGGAGGAGTTACCGCCGCTCTTCGGTACGTTACCTTCACCCCTTCTACCCAGTCCTGATTGTCTCAGGGGCAACCCCAAGCCCCGCCCCGAGGTTTCCCCTAAGGGCCGCACGGTCCCCACCCTTTTATGGCAGCATGCGGCCCCCCTTTCCGGTGGTCTTTCCCTTATTCCCAAGAGTGACCCCTGGACCACACCCTTTGCGATACCTCCCTCTTTCCCTGATTCAGAACTGTATCTTTCTGGGGAGAGAAGAAAAGCTAAGGGGAGTTGGAGGAGGGGTCAGGGAGCAATGTTGTGGTTAATGTAGTATTGGCTTACTGCTAGGGGTAATTAATTCCCCTGAAGAACTTGGGAAAACAAGGGTGGCTGCATTAAATATATCCCCAGTTTAATCCTTTTCTTGGTCCTATCCTTGATCATCCCACCTTGAAACCTTTGTTACAGGCATCAGAACTTACCATGATGGCAGTGACCTAAAATCCTCAGGAAGATCCGGGGTCATGGCCCAGAAGCACCCCGGAGAAAAAGGGTTGTGTGGAGCCCACCACAGTAGTGGTTCCTCCCTCAGGACTTTAGGACACTCTGTGGACCCTGAAATACTTTCATTCTCAGGACTCAGGGACTCAGCAGGGCCTGCTCCTAATGGTACCCACTGCCTCACAGAGCATTCTAGTCCTAAGTACACACAGCCCCCAAACCCAGCCCACTGGTCGGATCCAAGCCATGGTCCCCCAAGGGGTCCAGGACCCCCTAGAGATGGAGAGGACCCTGATCAGAGTGAGGCATCTTCAGAAGAGTCAGGAGTGGACCAGGAACTCTCAAGAGATAATGACGCTGGGTACCAGGAGGATGGAAACCCTTCTTTTCTTTCCATTCCATCTGCTTGCAACTGCCAGGGAACCCCTGGAATTCCCGAAGGGCCTTACTCTGAAGGAGGAGATAGCTCTTCTATCAACTTTTGCCACCATTGTACCTCTCCAGCTTTGGGGGAAGAAGAGGAGTTGGAAGAGGAGTATGATGATGAGGAACCCAAGTTTCCCAGTGATTTTTCACGTGTGCCCAGTGGAAAGAAACTTCCACCCCGGAGACAACGGCATCGCATTCCAGCCAAGGAGGAAACTCGGGAGGGTGGACGTAGAGATCCCAAGTCCCTTGGTCGACATCGGCTAGGCCGGAAACGAAGTCAGGCAGATAAGCGCAGAGGCCTGGGATTGTGGGGAGCAGAAGAACTGTGTCAACTTGGACAGGCAGGCTTCTGGTGGCTGATCGAATTGCTGGTATTGGTGGGAGAGTACGTGGAAACCTGTGGGCATCTCATCTATGCATGCAGGCAGCTGAAAGGCAGTGATCTGGACCTTTTTCGAGTCTGGGTGGGAGTCTGGGCAGGGCGGCTAAGGAGCTGGGCCCAGGTGATGTTCCAGTTTCTGAGCGAGGGACTTTCCTATGGGGCAGGGCTGTTCACCCGTTTTCTTAGGCTACTGGGTGCTTTGCTGCTCCTGGCTCTGGCCCTTTTATTGGGCTGTCTGCAGTTGGGCTGGCGGTTTTTGGCGGGACTGGGCGATCGTTTAGGCTGGAGGGGTAAAGCCACCTGGCTTTTCTCCTGGCTGGATTCTCCCACCTTGCAGCGTTGCCTGATTCTGCTGAGAGACAGCAGGTCATGGCAGCAGCTGGTAAGAATGGTTCAGTGGGGTTGGCTGGAGTTGCCTTGGGTCAAACAGAAGACTAATAGGCAGGGGAATGCACCTGTAGTTAGTGGTCGCTACTGCCAGCCTGAAGAAGAAGTGGCTCGACTCTTGACCATGGCTGGGGTTCCTGAAGATGAACTAAACCCTTTCCATGTGTTGGGCGTTGAAGCCACAGCATCAGATGTTGAACTGAAGAAGGCCTATAGGCAGCTGGCAGTGATGGTGAGTATCCTTCCCCTCTGTTTTCTGACCTTTTGTTCCCATCTTTTATTTTCTATTTTAATTTTAGGGCGAGTAGAATAAAGGGAAGACAGAATAAAACTTGAAGCTGAAGAATAACTTTTAATTCTTACTCTTTTACCTTTCTTTTACTTTTTTCTTTTGAATTCTTAGGAAGGCATCAAAGACTTTTTCCCCCTTTGCTATAGGATCTGACTTTCCCTTCATTTTAAGTTTTTGTCATGAGATTCTTTTTCTTTTTTTTTTTTTTTTTTTTTTTTTTTTTTTTTTTTTTTGGTGTGTGGGGGGGTAGTTCCCTGGCTGGGAATTGAATCCAGGCCGCAGCGTTGAGAGTGCCAAAGCCTAGCCACTATACCACCAGGGAACTCCCACGAGATTCTTTTTCTTAATGAAAAGAAATGAACCTGATATATCGGGCAGTGTTGGACTTACCCAGAAATATACCGATGAAATCCCTCTGATTAGGGTGGAAAAGAGACCTAGTCAGAAATCCTGTCAGTTCCTCTCCCTGAACAAATGAGGGTTTTATGAACACGGAAATCCAACTATCTGTCCCAGAAAGGAAAGTGTGTACCTAGTATGGGAAGGTTCAGGGAGTGCTTGTTAGTGATTGATTATTCCAGATAAAAGAAAAGCTATTTCATGACCAGCAACCCTGAGTGGGGAAGGGAAGGAGAATGGAACATAAATCATAGAGACATGAGTGTATACAAGGGCTGTCCAGAAAAAATCCAGCTATAAATGCCTCTATGTTTCATGCATGGCTAGATACTTTCTGGACAGCCCTCATATGTGTCATAAATGAAAATATGATTGCTTTTGATAAAAAGGGAGTTATAGGTGGGAGTTATAACACATCACATGCTTGAGGGAAATGATTTAATACAAGCATGAAATCAAATTGTCATTAGTTGATATTAGGTTGCTAAATGATTGTTATTGCTATTTCTGTACAATTAAAACTATGAGTATTGGGAATGTAAGTAATGTGAGTAATTTGTACTGGAGGCCTGTTTGACTGAATGTATGGAACTGGATTGGTAAACTGTCACAGTATCCAGATTACCTTCATGGTTGCATGACACTAAGGAGGAATGGGCAACCATGGTTCCCATCAGCCATTCAAGGCACAATAAAGTACCTGGCCTCTTAACTTACCAGAGGACTAAATTAGTTTGGTGGGAAATGCATGCCTCTTAATGGATAGCCTGGGATATTGTCAAGAGTGGCGACAACCGCTTACACTCAAAATTTGTTACTAATAGTAGAGCTCTTTTCTCACCTTCATGTCTTTTAGCAGACATCCTCTCTTGGGCAATGTCATTCTTACAAAAATTCTCATTTTCACTTAGAATAGAGATGATGTTAATTTTCCCAATCCTCAACACACCAGCCCCATTCCCTAAAGTTTAGAGTTCTCCCTTGTTCTGGGCCACACTGTAGTCTGCTTTTTTTTTTTTTTGCTTTTTGGTATGTGGGTCGCTCCCTGGCTGGGAATTGAACCCAGGCTGCAGCGCTGACAGTGCCAGCGCCGAAGCCTTAAGCCACTACATCATCAGGGAACTCCCTGTAGGCTGCTTTTATAGCAGGCCTGGGCAGACTTTTTCAGGGGAAGGGCTACTTCTCCCAGTGTTGAGGTCAGGTAGCTATTTATTATTCAGGTCACCCCAAAATTGCTTGGTGGTCCACTGGTGGGCTGTGAACAATATCTCTCCCAGCCTTGTTTTATAGAACATCTCACTGCCTTTATTAGGCCCCTGAGAGACCATGACTAAGAAAAGGCTGTTTTGTAAGTTTGGGAATGTGAGAGATTTGATAGCTTTCTGCTCATTGGGCATCAGTCAGAAGACTAGCTTTATCCCTGTATTTTTGGGGAATGAGGATGGGAACAACCAGGAAGCTGTAGGAGGAGAGAATATTACTTGTTTTGGAAAACACTGAATCCAAGCCGCTACATGTTTGTCTTGGAGAAAAGGCTGAAAAGAGGATAAAAAAACCTATAGGATCATGATATGCTAGTTCATTTCTGGTTCAGAAAGGCAAAGTATTGTAGAAGGTTTTGAGTAGATACGATAATTTTCTAGTTAGAAAAGAATGAATTTGAGGATGTAATAAATTTGGAACTCTTACTTTATGACAAAGTTAAGATGTGAAGGCTCAGTATGCATGTGCCAGGTAAGGTGACCAACCATTCCTGTTTCCCTGGGATTGAGGGGTTTCCCTGACACATGAACGTAAGTACTAAAACTGGAACAATCCCAGGAACACTGGGATGGTGGATCACTATAGTACCAGATTCTGTGCTAAATACTTCACATGTATTCTCATTTAATACTCCCAACTGTCACTGAGAGATAAAATATTTTAGGTCATGTAGCTAAAAGTGACAGAGCTGGGACTTGAACTGAGATCTGTTCGAAGAACCAGAGCAGTTAATCATAAAGCTGTATATGGTAAAGAGCACCCTTTGACATGAGGTTATTTTGACCCAAGATGGGGAGAGGGTTGGAATGGATTTGTGATGAAATCTTTATTTTTGTAGGTTCATCCTGACAAAAATCATCATCCCAGGGCTGAGGAGGCCTTCAAAGTTTTGCGGGCAGCTTGGGACATTGTCAGTAACCCTGAAAGGCGGAAGGAATATGAGATGTAAGTTGGAGATGGGAATTTATCAGGTGGGGTGAATGAGTAATCTTCAATAGTAGAGGTCCATGGACTTGAGGCTGGAGGCTCTTTGAGGTGAAGAGAAGGAACTGAGGTTGCTTGTCTTTATAGCTGGCCAGTGGCCTCAAGAGACCAATAGATCGGTCTCCCTTTGTTCCTTGCTCAGTACTCTCTAATTTACAAAGCCTTTCTTCTTTTAGGAAACGAATGGCAGAGAATGAGCTGAGCCGGTCGGTGAATGAGTTTCTCTCCAAGCTGCAGGATGACCTCAAAGAGGCAATGAATACTATGATGTGCAGCCGATGCCAGGGAAAGCATAGGTATGAAATAGGACAGGAGTGCGACAGATAGAGCTTAGGGATTGGGTAGCCAAAGACCTTCCTCGTACTATTGGTAGTTGTGGGACACAGATGGTGAGTAAAAAGACCCTTAGGTTGTGAAGAGATTGGGGATTTGAATTAGCAATAATTTTAAAAAAAGGTATTTTTAGCTTTTAAGATAGAAGGTTGAGGGCAGGGTGTATGTAGGTATTATGAGGGTTGTCCACAAAGTATCCAGCCACGTAATATGAAAAAATACAGGCATTTATGGCTGTTTTTTTTTTTTTCTAGACAGCACTTACATGTAAAAACTGAGTGGAGATAATTTTAGATGTTGCAACTACACCTGTAATGATGGGACTACAGTAACACTATAGGAATATTAAGGAATTGTCCTTTTGTTGTGTTGTAGGAGGTTTGAAATGGACCGGGAACCTAAGAGTGCCAGATACTGTGCTGAGTGTAATAGGCTGCATCCCGCTGAAGAAGGCGACTTTTGGGCAGAGTCAAGTATGTTGGGCCTGAAGATTACGTATTTTGCGCTGATGGATGGAAAGGTGTATGACATCACAGGTACACTTCTGTCCTCTAGAGATCCAGGCTCATATATGCCCAAAACTGTGATGTATTGGCTAATTATTTCTCATGTTTGCAGAATGGGCTGGATGCCAACGTGTGGGAATCTCCCCAGATACCCACAGAGTCCCCTATCACATCTCATTTGGTTCTCGGATCCCAGGCGCCAGTGGGCGACAGAGGTAGGTGGTATTTCTTTCAATGATCTATCCACTATTCTAGTTCTGAATATGAAATCAGATGACATGCTGTTCAGGACACAGATGTCTCACTCTTTAAGAAGTTTGCAACTGACTCAATATCTTTAACTTAGGTATAAATAGATAACATAGGTAAGCACTTGACTCTTAATCTCTCTTCATTATTCTGTTTTCCACTCAGGGCCACCCCAGATGCCCCTCCTGCTGATCTTCAGGATTTCTTGAGCCGGATCTTTCAAGTACCCCCAGGACAGATGTCCAATGGGAACTTTTTTGCAGCTCCTCAGCCTGGCTCTGGGGGCACTGCAGCCTCCAAGCCCAACAGCACAGTACCCAAGGGAGAAGCCAAACCGAAGAGGCGGAAGAAAGTGAGGAGGCCCTTCCAACGTTGACACCCCTTCTCTTCATTCCTCAAATTAACGTCAGGGAGTCAAAAGGGCTGTGTACAGCACAGGATGGAGTTCGAGTTGTTTATTTTTAAATATTTAAAAAAGGGAAAATTTTAAGCTCAAATTGTTCACTCAGTACTTGTAGGAAGCCCCGGAACCACTCTCCCTCCTCCACCAGCACCTAGGAACTGAATCTGGTCTTTTGACAATACCAAAGAAATACAGGGTGGCTAGAGCAAAGAACCTAGGGCATGGACCTAGGCTGGACAATATCTCCCGTAGTAGGGTGAGGACTCAGTATTTCCCTGGGGTCTGTATGCCTTTGTCATCTTTTGCTTCATAACAGATGACACTTCCCCTTCTTTTTAAACTACAAGTCTGTCTTATTTCTTGACCCATTTCAGGAGGGATTCCCCCCTCCTTTACACCAATATACTAATTAAAAGATAGAACAAGAAAGCATGTAGCCCTAATTATAGGAGATAAGAGTTCAGAGAGTGGGAACTCTGAAATTTTCCACTTTCACCTTGTGGGTAATAGCCCAACTTCATGCTTGTTGCTGCAGGGATGGCCAAAATATAATTTTTAAAAAAGCAGACTCATGCCCTTTGCCCTTGGGTGAGGGGGAAAGATAAGGGGCTCCCAGCAGCCCCCTTAGGATTCAAGGGTTTGTATTTTTTTAAGTTTGTTCATATTTGTATGTACATATCTATTTAAAGCCAGGGGATTATCTTTCTATAAATATGTAACTGGCAACCTGTATCTTCCCTTTCTTTGCTCATATAGTTGGAGAATTTGAGAATTTTTTCTCTACTTAAAGTGTTAGCTGAGAGGGAAGGATACTTCCTACTGGACCAAGGGAAAGGGGATTAAAAAATACCTTAAGAAGTTTGGTACAGTATGTCACTATTCCATCTTTTCTCCCCCAGTCTTATGAGAACATCTCCCTACCTTTCCTCCTTGACCAAATCGTAGCCATATCTCAAAGAACAAAACAGACAAAACTTTATTATAAGGAAAAGACATAGCAAAACAGAGCTCTGGAAGGTGGCAGGGTTGGAAGATACGCAGAAACTTAACCAGACAAGCTGCCCAAACATGGCTTCCCATTGTGGAGGAGAGTGATTTGTCCTTTACCTCACCTGCCTTCCCTGATTCAAAGCTTACTTCTCATAGGGCTAGGCCCAGGGAGCCCCATTTCCCAATCTGTTCTGTTTCTGGGAGTTTGGAGAAAGTTGTATAGTTCTTAGGCTTTCATGACATAAAGACAGTACAGAGAAGGGAAGGCCATTAGAGCCTTTTGTTCCAGTGTCGTCATCCCCCAGCCCCATCCCTCAGTATTTATTGATGCCAAAGAGTCGAACCCCATGGAATTGGGGCAATTTAGGCAGCAGTACGCTGAGCAGTGAGGCTGTGTTGATGAAGAAGTGAGCAGCATCATATTTGGTGTAGAAGCTGGCTAGGAGGTAGCTGGGAAGAGAAGAAGTAAGTTGAGTGAAATTGGCCTTCCCTATCAATATTCATTCATGCTTTTCTGGTGACTTGCTCTTTATTTTAAATGACCAGTTTTATTGTGTGTAGACCTAGGATATCTGAAAATACTCCAGTTAAATCAACAGTATTTATTTTAGGGTTGGGGAGATAATCAGGTAGTGCCTTTAATTGGAGATTTATAAGTTAGTTTGTGTTTTTTTGTTAATGATGTGGCAAATGACAGCTGAAGCATTTTCAGCCTGTATGACTGTTAAACTGAGTCCTCTGCTTCTACTCCCCAATCAAGTTTTCACAGATTTACATTAGTTCTGCCTTGATTTATTCACTCCTTTGGAAGTGTAAACTCTTTTGTGCTTTTCTCAGTCCCTTCTTCATTCTCCTATCACCAAGGAGGCAGGAAGGAATGCTTGATTACTGCCTTCTACTTTTACTGTCTTCCCTAGATTAGATCTAGTATGCCATATCTTCAAAGAATCTAAATGAGTAGTTCGCTTTTTTTAGTTTCTATGTGGGCCATTGTACCTGGCTCTTGGAGAATCTCCCATATTTCCCCCTGGACTCACAGTACAATAGGAGAAATGCTGAGGAATTTGCGGGAAGAGGTAAATTGGAGCCCGTAGTCCATCTGTTCCCAGTGTGTCAGTAGCCGAGCCTTTCCTTGGTCAGGGGTCTCAAAGGGTGTTCCTTTCACCGTATGCAGGAAGACATACATAGCCTAGGAGGAGGGAAGAGGTCAGTGTGAAGGGGCAGAATGTAATTCTTTAGCCCAGGAATTATGCTAAGATCCCAAAAGAAAGACAAGATCAGACAATGAATTTCATGGACAATGAACTCATCCTATAAAAAGTGCTACATGTCTTATTGCTGAATATCACTACGGTCACCTTCGAAGTACTCCCCTTGGGAAGCTATGCACGGACACCAGCGCCTAGTCTACCCTTCAAAGCAGTTTGGAACTCTTTCTGAACAGCCATCAGAGCTGTAGTCATGTGCAAAATCTGACAAGTTCACAAACTTGCCACTGTGTTTACAATGGCAGTTACGACACCTTAACCAAGTTGTACAGTGCTGCCAATGTAAGTGCATAGTGGCAAGTTTGCAAACGTAATTGTCAGATTTTGGGCACGACACCTCTGATGGCTATTCCAGAAAAAAAGAGTTCCAAAACTGCTTTGAAGGGTGGACTAGGCACTGGTGTTGGTGCATAGAGTCCCAAGGGGAGTACTTCGAAGGTGACCGTAGTGATAATCAGCAATGCTGTATGTAGCACATTTTTTAGGATGAGTTTGTGAAATTAATTGTCCAATCTCATGCATGCACAAATAACTGGGGATTTTATTTTGTTTTGGGTTGGGAAAGGCCTGGGGTGGGTATAAGAGTGTAGTTTCGTGCTCACCAAGTTATGGATGACGTTGGTCAGAGTCCAGACAACAGGAATGCTCAAGAAGGGGATGCTGAGTAGAACCACATGCAGCAGTGCTACCAAGATGATGTAGGCCAGCCAGATGCCCCGGCTATTCATCACTCGAGTGTTGGGGTTTACTTCGCTGTGTGCCACCCCCACATTCATCCTACCACAGTGGGGGATCAGGCAGGAGTCCACCTCAATTTCCTCTTAAGCCCACTTTGAGTTTGTTCCCCCATACTGTCTCCTGAATAACCCAACTCCTTTGAATTGTATTGGGAATGAAAGAACATCTCCATCAATCATGCACAAAGGAAAAATTGAAGATTTGGGGAATAAAACCTTAAAAGAAGAGTCAGAGACAGATTAAGCTAATCTTTACTCTGATCCTTACACTCAACTGCAATTTGAGGAAATAAGCCTAGGCTTGGGGCACCTGATTCAAAGAGCAAGGGAAATCGAAGTATCTCACTTTGCTTTCCTGAAGAAGTTAATAAGGAATCATGAAGAGGTTACATACACCCAGAATTCCAGAGGAGGGTCATGGGAAACAAGGAATCATTAAAGAGGGGTGAGGGAGAAAAGCTGCTTTTTATCTCCACCTTTTCTCTGGGGCTTGCCTATTTGTCTCTCATCACCTTGGCACGTAAGCAGCCAGCAACCCAATTCATCTCAAGCATGGGGCGCTGCAACAATTTGGGGTTTGGGCACTGAGCTAGCTAGGAAGGGACCTGAGTTGAGCTCTTTGAAGAGACCCTGAATGCAAGGAGGCCTCTGGTCGTCTGAAAGTGGCTCTATAAAATCGTGCTAGCTCTAAAGTTGATGATGCCTAATTAGGAAGTTCTTGTCTGCCCTTCTCTATCTAAAATTCCCTAAACCCTAGTTTTGAATTTGCCCCATGTCCTCCCAGCTTCCCTCTCGTTCGTCGGCAACGCTCAGCGAGCCTCTCTTGGTATTTAACTCGCCACGGCTCCACCCCCGCCCCGCTTCACCTCCCACCATTTTCCTCAGCAAGTCCTTCCCAGTCTCGGCAGCCCCTACCTGCCGGCTTCAGAAGCTCGTCAGCTAAAGGTCCCACGCTCGCTTCTACACTCGAGGTCTACAGGAAGCAGCCGC
>PVJL010013918.1:0-30180 GCA_004026885.1 Lyroderma lyra | reverse complement strand
CCTTTTGTGTATTTGTATGTATGTCTGTGTTTTGAATATATGTATTTGTGTACACATTTGTTCATGTGTCTATGTGTGTGTGTTTTTTGTATACATGTATTTTTTGTGGGTTGTGTGTATACATTTTGTGTATATGTGTCTTTGCGTGAGGTTGTATATTTCTGTGTACAATTTGCGTGTGTATATATTTGTGTTTGTGGTTTTTGTGTGCATGCATTTTTGTATGTATGTGTATATTTGAGTCTCTGCATCTGTGTTTGTGTGCGTATGTCTGCTGGATGAATTACCAGAAGCGGGGGTGGTGGAGCAATGTTGTGACACTGGACTGTGCTTGCTGCCACGCGTCACAGCGACAGAGATGGTGGCTGTGTCCTGCCAGGGGGAGACACTGGAGAATGGCGGAGGGACACACCCAGCTTCACACTCATGCGTCAAGGCTGCAGTTCCTCCTCCTGACAAGTTGAGCCCTTGCCCGAAATAACATAAGAGATGTTTTGACGTGTGAGGTTTCAAAAAAAGAAGCCAAATTTGGCTTAGACTGTTTTAAGAATCTCTCCAAGAGGCGCCAAGTCAGGCTGGGTGGGAGCAGGTTCCATGAAGAGAGGATGCTGGGAAACAGAAGAATTACATATTAATATAGAATTGTATGTTTTCAACATTTTTAAAAATGTTTAAATGTTTAAATTACTAACTGCAGATGCTACAAAATATGAAAAGGGGTAGAATTAAAACTACGTCCTCCTCTCTCCCCTTCCCCTGGTCACTCAGCTCCCTTCCCAGAGACAAGCGTTATCGCAGTTGTCCTGTGTCCTGGGGTAGGCTGTGCATTGTCACACATTTGCGGGTCTGTTGTTTCCTCGTGGACACATGGCAGCCACCTGTAGATTCTTGTCTTGCTTTATTCACGTGACCGTGTGTCCCGGAGCCCATTCCGTATCAGCACATACACATCTACCTCATCCCTTTTAACAATCCTTTTTAACAATTAAATAGCATTCTACATTATGGTTTTCTAAAATTTAGGTTAAACACATTAAAAACAAAAATGAATGCTCTTTTCCCTTGGGTCATCTTAACCTGAGAACTGTAGACATTTTATTAATAGGACTTTAGACTTAAAAGGGAAATAGAATTAGTCTGTTTCCATGCAAGAGTAGTCAAGTACTTCTAGAATGTTCTATGCCCCTCTCCTCCCCCTGCATGAAGGTTCCTGATTATTTTGGGGATAGTCCTTGGATCGATCTCTCCTCTTGTGCACCTTAAAACAACAACAGCAGCAAACCACAATAGCCAGTCCACTTTCACTGTCAGCACACAGAATGTGGTATTGTAGGAAAAGGGTTTGTTTTAAAAATAACAAATATTAAAATTTAAAGGCATGTAGAAAAGCAGGTGGTCCTGTGATATATCAAGAGAGTTTGAGTAAATAGCAATATTATTCACAGACACGAGAGGGGGGCATCATTCATGGGTTCATTCTCTCCTTCGTCATCCATTACCAGTCACCCCCTGACCATGGTGGCCGTCTCTTAACTTGGCGCTGGGCAGTGCCTGCCCTCAGAGAGCTCCCAGTTTGGAGGAGTCAGCACAGCCTAGCACAGTGAGTTCTGCAAGGAGCTGAGCACAGGGGGGCTCTCTGGGGTCCCAATGAGAGACCTAGCTGCAGGTGGAGGCAGTCAGGAGAGGCTTCCTGGAGGAGTGGTGCCTGAGCTGTGTGTTAAGGACATAGTCCAAGCAGACCTGGGGCCAGCATTGGCCAGCAGCTGTCGGACTGTCCCAAGAAGTCTCCCAGAGGGGTACTGCCTAGGTGAAATTGCTAACAGGAGTGGGAGAGTGGGAGAGGTGGAGCCCGCCGGCGGGGGTGTGAATCAGGCTCCTTCCCTCACTCGTGAGGCCCCTCAGCTGGTCCCTTTACCTTTCTGTGCCTTCGTCTTCTCACCTGGAAAGTGGGGTAAGAATAGTACCTGCTACTTAGAGTTGTTGGGAGGACTAAATGTGGCAACGTGGCACACAGTAAGTGCCACATCAGTGTCTGTTATGGTTGTTGCTACTTAATTTCTCAGAAGCTCAGCTCCCTCATCTGCGAAAAGGTGGTGTCAATAGTCTGTGCTGCGGGCATTGAACTAGATGGTCCATGTAAGGAATTTGAGGTGCTGCCACTTACATAGTGACGCTCCTTAGCGTGTTCACGGTTATTACTATTTTTATTGCCTCTTCCCTCACCTCTGACACCCAGACACAGGCCCCAGGGTCCCCACTGGGCTTCTGGAGTCTGGGGGACCCTGCCTCTGAGGTTGACGGGAGCCTGGGCCCCCGGCCCAGCTGTCATTTCTGTTTATAGCCTCTGAGGCCCTTGGAAGAGCAAGGAAGCCCTTCCTCAGGAGCCTTGTCGGCACTCCCAGTCGAAACCAGACACGCCTCCTAAGGACCAGCTGCAAACGTGTGTCCCTGTCACTTTGGGTGATGCACTTGCCCCATGGAGACAGCCAGAGCCGTCAGGATGGCTCGGACCTGGAGGGAAGCTGGTCTGCAGGTTCATCCTGTGACGTGACCTGCCCCTGGGTGTCCTTTGGGGGGAAGCAGGTTGAGGGGGTCACTTGGGGCTCTGGTTTAGGCAGCCCTGTGCTCTCAGCTGAACAGCGTGACTGTCAGGTCTCATTTGGGCCTGTTAGCACATTATCAGAGGGTTAAAATGATGTGTTCTGGGAACTGAACAGTAGACATCGTCGTCATCACCACATCAAGCAGCATCTATTGGGCACTTACCACATGCTTGGTGTGTGCAGCTCTCGCCAGACACTTTACAGAATCCTCCCGCCACCCCCAAGCATCCTCCTCACCCCCATTTTACAAATGGGAAAATCGATGTTCAGTGAGGGCCGGCCACAGTTAGCAAAAGGCAGAGCCGGATGGTCACTGAGGACTCGTCAGAGCTCACTGGGGTCCGGCCCAGTGGCTTTGAAGAGCTCAGGCCTCCACATGAGGCAAAACCAGGTTCAAACACTGGCTCCACCACTTTCTAAGTGGTGGATGTCAAGTGGGCATGTCAAGTGGCCTCTTGGGGCCTCAGTCTCCTCCCCTTGCAAGATGGGCCCATGATGGTTCCTACTGCACATTAGATGGCAGAGTGGATGGGGCGTCGTCAGCCCTCAGTGTCAGCCTTCGATGTCATTACCATGATTATCCCAGTTGTTTTGCAGGTCCAACCTGGGCACAGGACAGGAAGATGCAACAGGTCCTCAGGGGCAAAGAGACAGCAAGTATCACCCATGCCAGCCTGGGCCCAATGACCGTACAGTCCTGGCACAGCTGGGAGTGTAGCGTTGCAGAAGGGGGATGGGACACACTTCTTAAATTGCCCAGAATTGCTCTGTCAGCTGTGGGCTGCCAAGCACTGCCCTGACTCAGGGTTCTTTCTTAGGCGGATGTGTCAGACACCCCAAAATACATGCAGGCGTAATAGTTTCTCTTCCCTGCCCCCTCGCTAACAGCATTCTCTTTTCTGGTTAAGAAGCTCCACCGACTCACTGCAAAAAAGTTCTTTTTAGAAACACATTCCTCCAATGGATATTTATTGAACAACTACTATACACCATGGATTGTTCTCAGTGCTGAGGTACAGCTGGGGATGAAACTGCCCGTGGACCAAATCCAGCCAGCCACCTGTTTATAAATAAAGCTTTATTGGGACACAGCCATGCCCATTCACTGACATACTGATTGTGCTGCTTTCTTGGTGACAGTGGCAGAGTGGAGTAGTTGGGACAGAGACTGTATCACCCACAAACCCCAAAATAGTTACTGCCGGGTCTCTTATAGAAAAAGTTTGCCGGACTTTGATATAGATTAGCAAATAGAGAATCCCCTTCTGATTTGTTTTTAATTCATGATGTGTATAATTAAATGATTTTATTTAATTTTATCATCTGATTATATTGAGATACAAAATTATAAGCATGGATACTAAATAAAATCTTCATCGATAATCAACAGACAACCTGTCATCTCACAACCGACAGCACCACTGGTCACAGTGTGCTATGGAACTTCCCTCCCTTTGCGTCTGCGCAACATACATTTATGTGTTTGTTTTTACGAAACTGGTATCATAACGCACATACTATTCTGGTACCTTTTCGTGTTACTATTTACGATATGAGGCAGACGCCTTTTGTGACAGTAAATGTGCTTTCTGAACATCATTTCCCTGGGCTGTGTTCACTCCATTGTGTGTACCATATTGCATTTCACCAGTTCCCACCTTAATGGACAGTTAAGTCACCTCCAGCATTTTGCAGTGACAGCCAGTCCTGCAGGGAGCGTCCGGGTACATAGATGTTGGCAAGCACGTCCAATGATTTTCTTGAGATAAATTTCTGGAAGTAAAATTGCTGAGTCGAGGGTAGGCATGGTTTAAGTTTCAGAACATGTTATGGCTTGTTGAAACACAGCCTTTAAAGGCGTCTGTTATCCTGGTCTCCAAGTCTGGGTGTTACAGAGTTGTCCTTTATAGGTCCTGAGCTGACACCCTCGTGTTTGCCTGCAAGACAAGGACCCAAAGTTTTCCCTCACGGGCTGGTTCAAGCAAGCGGTTTTTAAACCTGCCAAGTTCGTGGGGCTCTTTGGGGCATTTTAATGTGCACTTCCTCAGCAGAGTCTCTTGAAGCTTCCTGAAAGGGGTGGGGGCAGCTGGATGTTGGGACACTGGGGCCAGTGCTGGGAGAGGAGTCCAGAAATCTGGGTTCCTGTCCCCCCAGTACCACCTCTCAGTCCCCTGCGCTTTCCTATGATCTCTCAGTGTTTTACAGCAAACGTATTACTTTCTTAACTACAACAAGAAAACGTTCCTGCAGGCAGCGAAATTAGGGCTGTTCAGACAGTGGCTGTTTTTAGGGTCTGCGAGTGTGGCCATTTATCAGAGGTGACCGAGGGGGGGTCTGCTCTGAATTCCTGTCCTTGCATCTCCTTGAACATCATGGGATACCCAAGTGTCCCACAACAGTCACAGAAAGAGTGGAAAGGAGGTGGACATTTATTGGGCAAGGCCCTGAACTATAACTAGGAGCTGTCATGTGGGTGCTCTCATTGGCATCCATGCCCTTAGGGTGACCACCACCTCCTGACTGAATCGTCTGTGCCTTAGAGAGGGAGGTGACCCCTGAGCTCACACAGCAAAGCTTTTCCCCATGCATTTGCTCACTCTGCTGGGTGACGGATGCTTGCTCTGCTAAGGACAGTTTTGTAGAAGCTGTGAAAAGGCATGCTCCCCATGCCTGTATGAAAGATAAACTGCTGAGGGACAGTCAGCCCACCTCCGCCGAGCGCCTGCTGGGTGCCAGGCTGGCCCTGCATGGGGAACAAAGATGATGTACCCAACCCACAAGGGTACATCAGTTGGATTATAGAATCTCAGAGACCGATTCTACCCCTGGCTCCCCAATGCCTGGCGGCATGTAGTAGGTGCTCAGTAAATATTCCTTGAGTAAATAACTTTTCCTGGTGCAAAGATGAGTCCAGGGTCGGCAGGAAGAGTTCAGGAGGGAGAGAGAACTGTGGGTTGCAATGGCTTTGGGTGGGAAGGATGGGTAGGAACGGGGAACAGCACAAGCAAAGTGGGAGTCCAGGAAGGTATGAGGTTTGGGTGGGATAGAGTGAGTAGATCAGGGACAGTGGGGTGGAGGGTGGGTGTGGAGCAGGGGTGGGAGATGGGACTGGACTGGAAATTCGGGGCTCCCTTACAAGCAGTTTTCAGGAGGACAATAGGAGCCATCAAAGCTTTTGAGCAGATGAATACTCTGAAGCACGTTCAAGCAGAATGTGCCTCCTGACCTCAAACAGAATGTGAGGACAGAAATATTCCCTGCCGGTGTTTCTGGAATAGGGGGCAAGGTTGCTCTCACCCCCTCGCCTCTGTCTCCTTCTGTATTCCTCGTCCACTGGCCCCAAGTTATCAAAAGATAGTGTCTGGGGACTTCCTTCAAAGCTGGGAAGCCAAGGCCATTTGAATTGCTACGGTGCCAATGGCCACCCAAGGTGTTGGAGTTGGGTTTCATCTTGAGTGCTCCAGCAGCTCATTTATGTAATGGAGATCTATGGGCTCCTCACTGTCTGCCAGGCACAGGGCTCACCCTGTGGCCAGTTCTGTGGTCACCAGCACCCTCTCCCAGAGCCCAGGCTGGTAGAGACTGGTAACGGAGCAACTAGTGACAGAACCAAGGTACCCAGGCGACGTGGGGCCCAGTGGTTGGTTACCGGTTTGGACTTGGGGCCCAAGCCCCCTGCCTGGGCTTGAGTTCCACTTTGCCACATACAGGGAATTTGATTTAGGGCATGCCACTTCACCTCCCTAAGCCTCAGTGTTCTTGTCTGTAAAATGGGGAGGTAATAAGCATCACCTCATAGAACTGCTGGGGGAATTGCAGTTCAGCAAGGTGATATGTAAATAGCTCGTGGATGCCTGGCACAAATTAAATGCTCCACGGATGCTGTGCTGGGTGATGCTGATGGGGGAAGCGTGGCGGCCGTGGGGACTCAGGGTGCGGCGTGCATGGGCGTGTGCCCTAACTAGACTGATAAGTCCCTGGAGCTTTGAAAGTGAAGAGAAGCTCAGCCTGGTTTCTGGGTGAGAGGGAGTGAGAGGCACCAAGGGAGGTTGCGGGGGTGGTACCCAGCAGCACCTTGCGTGTTGGGGAGGGTGACCCCTTCATCCCAGTTTGCCCAGTTTTAGCACCGACAGTCCTGCATCCTGTGATATCTTGGACAAACCGCGGAGGTTTGGTTGCGCTAGTGCCCAGCCAAGACACTGGACCCACCTCTGAAAGCCGTGGGGAGCGGGGGTGGGGGTGGGGTGGGGGGGCGCGATGCGATGTGATTTGTGTCGGCTGGGACCAGGTTCTGAGCCTTTTATCCTGATACTAACCTCTTGTCTGGCTTGTCCTTGCAGGATCAGCTGAAACAGTGTTTCTCCAGGCGGCCCCCGGAGGCCAAGGACACCGATACCCTTGTGCAGGAAGCCGACAGCCAGTATGGGACGTGGACAGACCAGCGCCAGAGCGGGGAGAGGTAGGTAGAGTGTGTGGGGCTCCTGGCTGCGGGGTGGGGCGTGTGGGCGGGGCTCCTGGCTGCGCGGTCGGCTGAGTGGCAGGGTTCAGTGTCGCCCACCTGCCTCCTGATTTCTATATTACTAGAACCCGTTTTGTCTGTAATTACACGAGTAAACCATTCTGGTTGTAAAAACGAGATTTAGAAAGCACAACAAATATTTTTAAATGATATATGAAATATCCAGAATAGGCAAATCCGTAGAGATTGAGAGCAGATGAGTGCTTGTCAGGGACTGGGGGTGGGGCTGGGGGGTGGGAATTGGCGAATGACTGCTAAACAGACACCTGGTTTCCTTCTGGGGTGATGAAAATGTTTTAGAACTACATAGTGCTGATATTGTATCAGCAATATCTGTCACTAATGGTAAATTTTAATGTGTACTTTACCACAATATAAAAAAGCTGCAAAGAAAATAAAATCTAACTAATCTCATCACGCAGATATCACCTTCATTGATGTTTTTTGTTTTTTTGTCCTTCTAGACTTTTTCAGTATGTCTATGTGTGTGTTATAAACATTGGGGGAGTTCCCTGGTGGTGTAGTGGCTAGGCTTCAGGGCGCTCAACCCCGCGGCACTGGTTCGATTCCCAGCCAGGGAGCTACCCAAACGAAAACATTGGGACATATACATGCTGCTGCATAAGCTATGTCTACATTTAATATCCTCACTGCTGATGGTTTGTGAGACCCTGCGAGGTCATTCTGGCAGGAGGGGATGTTGTGATTATGGCAGAAGCCTGGTGTAGCCTGGAGTCAGGAGGCAGGCCGGTCTGAATCCTGGCTCCATCCTAGCTGGCTGAGGGGCCCGGGGAGGCCCCGCCTCTCTCTGGGCCTCCATCTCTCAGCTCCTACGGGGACCTGGGACCTCGCCGGTGGGTTGGCGCCCCCTCCCGCCTCCCAGAGGCACTGCAGCGCCACCTCCCGGACGGTCCCAGGAGCCGCTGGGCTCCCTGTCCTGGGTAGTTGGCGCCATCTGCTGCCTCCTCGGTGGTATTTGTTTTTTTGTGGTTTGTTTTTTTTGCACGTGGATTTGGCTCAATCCCATCCCACACCGCGAAGCCCTGCTTATTTCAAGTAAGAAAATCATCCCACAACTGACAAAAAGCATGGCTGTGTTTTCGAAGTAAAACACCAATACACCTGGGTTTTGCTCAAGCATATAGTTTGGGGGATCTTTCAGGATACGCCTTCCTGTCAGGGAGGTGGTGTCTGGTGTGCCCACTCACCCGTCCTCAGGGTAGGCTTTCCTGTGCTCTTGACTTTGAGTATGGTGGGGAGAGCCTTTTTAATTTAACGACTTGATTTATTTTTAGAGTTTTCTATCTTACATGGTTCCCATTGTCCAGCGGTACTTGAATACATTATCACAGGAAGAAATTCTAGAAATAGGAGAGGGTCAAGGTCATGGATTCGGAAGTCAGTTCTGCCCCTTTGGGCAAGCTACTTCACACCTCTCTGCCTCAGTTTCCTCGTCTTTAGTGAGGTTAATATTTAATTTCATGAAGTTAATCCTACCTTGTAGGACTGTGGAGGTTATAGGATTATAAGATAATCCTAATAATTAGGTTTGTGGAGAGGATTAAATGATACCAGTTTTGGCACGGTGCCTGGCATGTAATAAATGCTAATAAATCTTTATGGACTGAGTAAATGGATGGATGAAGTAATGCAATCATTTGATCTACATCAGTGTTGTCCACCGGAAATACGTGCGAGCTGCAGATGCGAGACATACATGTAATTTTAATGTTCCAGGAGTCACGTCAAGAGTAAAAAGAAACAAGGAAAATTATTTTAACAATATGTTTTATTGAACCCAAGACCTGAAATACTGTCACTTCAACATGTAGTCGATTTGTTTTTTTTTTTTTTTTTTTTTGCTTTTTGGTATGTGGGTAGCTCCCTGACTGGGAATCAAACCCAGACCGCAGCGCTGACAGCGCCAGCGCCAAAGCCTTAAGCCACTACACCACCAGGGAACTCCCAACATGTAGTCGATTTAAAAAAATTAACAAGATAGTTTACATTCCCTTTTTCATTCAAAGTTGGAAATCCAATGTGTCATTTATACTCACTACGTTGCAAGGGCTCAATAGCCCCATGTGACCAGCAGCCCCCATATTGGGCAGCGCAGCATCAGAGGGTCTTGAATGGGACAGGACTGGCTTCTCCCATTCCGTACCTGTCCAGGTGTTCAGCAGCACCACGAACAGTGCCTGGCTGTACCCAAAATGGTCCTCCTGCTGGGATGTTCTGCTCTTGTTTCCTGGTGTGTAGAGCACACCAGCGCCCTGCTTTCTGCTGCCCCCTTTTACTTGAAACAGGCTGCTCTCCTTCCTTTCTTGTAGCTTGGCCCCTGAGTCCCCATCCCCGGACAGCAGTGCCACCTCGGCTCGGAAACAGCCCTCCAGCAGCCGCTTGTCCTCGTTGTCCTCCCAAACGGAGGCCACCTCGGCTGGGGACCAGCATGACGGCTCCAGGGACCAGCGGAGCACCAGCGTAGACCGCTCCAGCACCGACCTCGAATCCACCGATGGGACAGAGGGGCTGCCCCCACCAGATGCCTGCTCTGCAAAGAGAGAGGATGACTTCTCCTTCATCGATGTAAGTCGGCCACCGGGAGCACGTGTTTGGAAGAGTCATTTATTCTTACGGGGCGCTCTGGCATCTCCCCGTGAATTGCCCCTTCGGGGGTAGAATCTGTATGCCAGGCACCCTGTGGTGAATGCAAAAGGCACAGTCTGTGTGTGGCTTGGAGCTGCTGTACACCAGCTGTGTGTCTTGGGGCAAAGGTCCTCACTTCTCTGAGCCTCGGCTTCCTAGTCTGCTCATAACCAAGTACAGTGGCCTCCACAGCCTCAAACACAGTCACATGTGTTCAAATTAAAGCTGATCCTAGCCGCTACCTGTTCGGTGAACAGGAGGCCTGGCCATCCCCTGGGGGTTCTGCCTGAGGTCTGCCATTCTGGGGGGAAAGGTAGGGGTAGAGTGGAATCTGCTGTGACTGGTTCTGCTGGGTGTCCTCACCGAGGTCCTGGCAGGACATGTCCCTGGTCCCAAGGGTTCCAGTTCTTTCGTAAGTGGGCAGTAGTGATTCTAGGAAGGGAAGACCCCTCCGGCCTGGGCAGCCCTCATGTGAGTCCCCAGGGACAGCCCTTAGAGCTCAGCTCTCCTAGGTCCGCAGCAGAGGTGCCCTCCATGGTGCCAGCTGCCCCGGTTCCGCTGCCTCCTGCTCCAGCCCCCTCCAGACCAGTGCCTGTCCTCTTCTACCCCTTCCCCGCTCCCCCCAACCCCACCCACCGGGGTCAGGCAGATTTTCCTCTTCAGTCCTTGAGACATGGAGGTCTCCCTGACAATAGGGCTGCCCTTCTATCCTCGTGAAGATGCAGTGTCTAAATGATGCAAAAATCTAACAGGGACCCCCTCTCCTGGCCGTAACACCTCATACCCATATTCTTAAGGTAGGCTACCCAGTTTCCCCCAAAGAAGGAGCACCACTGCTTTGGAAGGGAGGCTTCCTCTAGAGCCTCAAAGGGGAATCCCCTCCTTAAATATGCTCAGTGTATCTCATTGACACCTCTGGGTAAGGGCAGAGATGGGGAAAAACACAAGTCAGTCTTCAATGGGACATCCCACTGTATAAACACGGACATGTGGGGATTGTAAGGCTTGAGTTGGGTGATATATTCAGTTATGCATTTGACACACCTTTATAGAGCTCCTGCTGTGCACTGAGCACTGCTCTATTGTACATGCTTGTACAGTGTCACCAGGAGGGAGAGGGCGTGTCCACTCCCAGCCCACTGCATGCTAGGCACAGTGCAAGGGCACTCAAGCTTCATTTGGTTCTTGTAATCAGCCTGTGTGGTCTGTTTCCTGGAGAAATTCAGGCTTCAGGTATTAGGTTACTATTAAAATGTAGAAACGCTGGCCCCCGTACCCCCTAAATAGCATCTCGTACATCAACAAAGCCACACACACCTTTCTTGGGTGGTGCCCTCCATTCATTGTTCCCTTGATTTTTCCCCCCTCTTCCTCCCTGCTACTCCCAAAGCAAACCTCAGTCCTCGACTCAAGTGCCCTCAAGACCCGAGTGCAGCTCAGCAAGAGAAGCCGCCGCCGGGCACCCATCTCCCACTCCCTCCGGCGCAGCCGAGTCAGTGAGTCGGAAAGCAGGTCTCCTCTGGAGGAGGAGGCCGACAGCACATGGATGTTCAAGGACTCAACAGGTATACCCCCCTCCTCCACCAACACCACACTGAACAGCAGGAAGGGTGGAGGTTAGACACTGGGAAGGACTTCCTGACTTCAAGGCTGTAGGATATTGGAACACTACACAGGAAGCTGTGCTTTCTCATTCTACACAGCTAATTAGAAACTAAGTAAAAGAAAACTTTTTTTGAAATATTATCTGAAGATATATTAATTGGGGCTCCCTGGGTTGCAAGGAACAGAGCCACCAATTAAAAGGGTTTCACTATTTCTGCTTTTATCCTTATTAAATTCACCCTATCCTCTCTCCTTGGATTTGTTTACTGGTCTTTTTTCTGGATTCTCAAGTTGAAAGATGAATTTATTTATTATCAGTCTTACTTGGTTTCTAATAAATGATTCTAAGGCTACACATTTTCCTCTGAGGGCTTCTTTGGCTGCATTTCGTATCAAAACCTGAGCAGATAGGAATTAGCCAGAGAAGGGTAGACCAGAGAGGATGTCAACAGTATCCAAGGGGCAGACACATGTGTGGCAGGGGCCTCTCTGAGTGATTCAGTGCTGCTTAAGACAGAATAGCAGGAATCATGCTGGAAAAGCAGGCAGGGCCCAGTTCATGGGAAGTCACAATTTCTTGCCGTGGAGTTAGACTTTATCTGTAGATTAAGAGCCATGTAAGAGTTTTAAGAAGCAGATTCTTTTCTTGTAATGGAAACCTTAGCAGGTGACTTCCCCTCTCTACATTTAAGACTTTGGTCCCCTAAAAGCTACTATAGGGGCTCTTGTTCATTAAGGATTTGCTCATGGCAAACAGGAGGATGTCAGACTAGGTTCAGAACTGGGTGAGTGGTGTAGTTTGGGGCATCACTTCTGACCAGATACCTTAAACAGATGTGGGAGGGCTATCTCTCCCTCTCCTGTCTCATGTCTATTATTAGAGGAAATATTTAAATGCCTTGAGTAAGACTTTTCTCTTGGTTTTCTGAGCCAAATTTTCCGGAGCTGCCTGGAGCACGTAAAGACCAAAGTGGGGACAAAAACCTACCAATGCCCCCCAGCTGGAATATGGCAGCAGTCTCCTGGTTCCCAGCAGCCTTGAGGAACCGGCCAGGGGCTGGGGAAGGCCTGGGGATACACTTTCTGAGCATGCCCCAGTTCCCTGCTTTGGCTGGAGTCCCAGGGGATCAGGCCTGGCCTCAGTCAATCTGGCCCTCATCCCCCTACTCCTGGGAGAGTAGGGACAGTCTGTCATCCAGAAGGCTCACCTATGAGGCTGGAGCGTGAAAATGGGATTGAGTCCCAGAAAGTGGGGCTCGGGGTGAAGAAAGGTGGCTTCCTGGTCCAAATCTAGGCAGGTCTTCCATGAGACACCGGAAGCCCTCCCCAACCTCTTCTGAGAGTGTGACCCAGTGTGTCGTTGGCTGAAGGCAGTTCTTTCTCCTTTCCTGCCTCTGCCAAAGAGGAATAGAAGCCGTTCTGCTTCCCTAATTGGAATGGGGGAGAGCCCGGGAGGTGGGTCTGTCTGTGCCTAGTCCCAGGAGAAAACCTGTCCTGCCTTATTGTCAACATCTTCCGGCAAGAGGCAGAGTGGTGAAGAAGAGACATTGTGAAAGCGAGCCTCTGAGTTCGTCCCCATCTGTAAAATGGGCCCATAATACCTTCTGTGCACGGTGCACTGTGTGCAAAGGACCTGGTACGTAGCCCTCAATAGATGGTGGCTGCCAGTGACGGCAGTGCCCTTTGCTTTGCAACAGAAGAGAAATCCCCTAGGAGGGAGGAGTCAGATGAGGAGGAGAAGCCATCCAGGACTGAGAGGACACCCGTCAGCCATCCCCAGAGGATGCCTGTGTTTCCAGGCGTGGACCCGGCTGTGCTAAAGGTACCAAACCTCATGCCCAGAGCTACTCTCAGCCATGGCAGCGAAAAGAAGGGGCCCATGTTTCTTACCCCCCCTCCCTTCCTTCCCTCCCCTCCTCTCCCCTCCCATCCCCTCCCCTCCCTTCCCTTTCCCTTCCCTTTCTCTCATTTTTGAAATAGTTTAAGGCTCACAAAAGTAGTAAAAATAGTACAGATCATTCAAGCATCCCTCAGCCAGCTTCTCCCAATGATAATACCTCCCATGACTGTAGTATATTATCAAAACCATGACATTGGCCTTGGCGCCGTGCTGTGAACAATACTACTAATTTATGTGGACCTCACCAGTGACTGTGTGTTTCTTCATCCCCCAAACATGCTGTCAGTTTGGTGTCATAGCTCAGCCTTGAAGTAAGTGGGCTGATGGCCTGCCACCAGATGCCAGGGGAACGAGAGTGGACAAACCCAGCCTGCTGCCCTTGAGAAATCTGGTGTGCTAGGGATGGCAGGCACATGAAACAATCATTTCGATACCAAAGGACACGGGAAGCCAGCACTGGACCCGCATTCCGCTGTCTTGAATGACGACACCCCAATCCCGGCTGGATTGTGGAATCCCCAGGGCAGGGCTGGGCCGCCTCCCTCCTCCCCTCCCCATCCCCACCAACATCTCTTATGGTCCTGGGAGTGACTGTCCTTCATTTGGGGGAGGGAGGGGACTCTCTTGCTCACCTTTTCTGGGCCAGACACCAGGCACTTGCAAACTCGCTTCATGTCCCCAGCAACGCTGCAAAAAGTAGCACTTTGCTCCCATTTTATTGAGGAAGGAATGAAGGTGGGGAAGGCTGGGCGGAATTTCTCAACTTGATCCTCCATGCAGCTGCGAAGCCTCCTAGGGGAGGGCTGTGCGTGTGCCACTCCGTTAGTGGACGGTGGTTTTACTTGTCATGTCATTTTTTCCAAGGACAGAAAGTCAGTGCACGGCAGGCATGCACGCTTGTCCCTGTAATTGATTTTATAGGCCTTCAAAATGCGAATGTCTTGTCGCCTCTGTAGTAGGCCCAAAGTTTTCGGGTAAGCCTCAGAACAAACAATATCTTACAAGGCAGCCTAACATAGGAGGCAGCCAAAGGCTCTGCACGGAACCCGTGGGGCCCCCCGAGGAATGGTGTGGGGCCCCAGAGCATGGCGAGGACCCCCCCAGGCATGGCGTGGACCCCCTGAGCATGGTGTGGGGCGCCCGGGCACGGCGTGGGCCCACTGCATTCCCTGAAGTTGAGGCCCTTGTCCTTAGTATTAATACCGGCTCCGTGAGTCTGGTGGCAGCCACACCTGCTCTGGTCACTCTTGGCTGTGGGCAGCGCTCTGCATTCCTTAACAATCGGAGGAGGCTGCTAGGCTCCTTTGGAAAGAGTCCTGAAAACTGTGGGACTTTGGGCAAACAACTTGACCTTTGACCTTCAGCCTTCTCCCCTGCAAAGTGGGGAAACCTATGTCCTATAACGCATGCCTGGCAGAGCCCAAAAGGTGGATGCTCGGCACAGAGCTGTCAGCAGGCCGATGGTGATGACTGCCACTGTCAGGAGCCATCCCAGTGTCACATCAGAGACAAAGGCCACCTGCCACCATCACACACACCGGGTCCCCCAAAGGAATGCTGTGCACCATTCTAAGTCATTGCATCCCTCTCGTGCCCTCCAAACACGGGTGAAAACCCACCTGGCCTTTTTCCTGCGGGGATCTGATAGTCATAAAACTTCACTTTAGCCAAATGAGTACAGGAGCAAGGAGCATAGTAGAGCTGGGCCTCAGCTGCAGAAGGGGCTCTGAGATCCATCTCAGGGTTCTCCGGAAGTTGAAGGAACGTCCTATGCTGAGGACACTACAAATGCTGGCCTTTCGGCCGAAGGTCCTTTGTGTGGATTGTTGCTGGTGGCTCTTGGATCCCAGTGGTCAGGACCGGCTGCTTGGGCCTCTGATTTTTCTTAGCCTCCAAAGTCAGGCCGCATCTCCCCCTGCCCCTGTGTTTGACCCTATTGTCACCGGGCAATGACAGTGCCATTGGAGGAGCCCCTTCCCCAGTCCACAGCCGGTTAGACTCAGCTCTCTTCTCCCCACAGGCTCAGCTTCACAAGAGGCCAGAGGCGGACAATCCCAGTGAGGCCCCTGGCTGGGCTCCCCAGCCCAAGTCCCCCAAGTCCCCCTTCCAGCTGGGCAGTCGCGTGCTGCCCTCCAGCGTGGAGAAGGACGAGAGGTGAGGGGTCCTGGGGGTGAGGGCGCCTCCCACACGGGATGCACTTCTGGGGAGGGGCTTGCCGAGGTTTTAGAGCTGAATGCAGGGAAAGCTTCAACTGATTTTTTCCCCTGGAAACAAAACTTTGTGTGAACTCGGCACCCTGATATCTAAAAAATACCGAGGTGGGGAAGAGGGCCAGGAGTCAGGCCAGTGGTCTCGGCTCAGGCTTGCAAGAGAAGGAGACGCCTGGGCCGGGTTATGAACGCAGAGGAGGTGGTATGAGGGGACCCCAGGCTAAAGTCACAGCACATGCAAGGCCCGGAGGCCTGATATTGCCAGGAGCTACAGACAGGACATGTTATCAGAGCACAGGGTGCGCTGTGGGAATCAGAAGGACAAGAAGCTGAGAGAGACAGGGTCATGGTGGAGATGATGCCTCTTGCTTAGGGGATGTCAGAACTGCAGGGCTGGCTCCGGAGGCAGCATGGCAGCTGGGGATCCCCAGACCAGGGCACAGATGTACCGCCAGGGGCCTGGTCTCATGCCTCCCTAATCGGCAGA
The DNA here is from genome assembly GCA_004026885.1 of Lyroderma lyra. NCBI lineage: Eukaryota > Metazoa > Chordata > Mammalia > Chiroptera > Megadermatidae > Lyroderma > Lyroderma lyra. Next base: position 14,210 of record PVJL010013918.1, on the reverse strand, counting down.
GTTTGCCTTTGCCTAGGGTGCCCCAGACCCCTATCTGCCCAAGGGGCTTCTCCTTCCTCGAAGTCTCCCCCTGCCCCAGCTAAGATTGCACCCTCCCCGAGCCCTCCAGGGCTGTGGGATCTGGAACTTTCTCTGAGATCAGTGTAAGTCAGGTCTTATGTGGGCATGTGTTTAATTATAAAAGTAATACGGCCTCACTAGAAAGTTTGGAAAATATAAAGAGAATATAAAGCAGAAAACAACAACATCCATGGTCTCACCTCCTCCCAAGACCACCATTATGACTGGGTGGGCCTCTCTCCTTTCATTTTTCGTTTGTTCTAATGTAGTTGAGATGACAACTTGTATGTAGCTTCTTTTCTGGACATGTTTACGTGACCATTTTCCCATGCCATTAAACCATCTCCAGAAGCACAATGTTTTTCTTGAAAAAGTTTCAGGGAGTGGTGACTTCATTGTTTTTGTTAAAATGGTGTGTCCTCATTGTAAGCCATCTCGAGAACACAGAAACGTCCACAAGGAAGAAAAAAAATAAAACCTGCAAAAATGTGACCGTGTAAATGGTGGTTACTCAAGTATAGTCACTTAGAGAAAACTCACTGAGCTGTGCACGTGTGGTGTGAAGGCTTGCCTGTGTGCAGTCATTTAGGAAAAGGTAGAGAGACCTTACTTCTCCTCCACGGTCATTGTTGTTACTCAGTAAACAGAAGACATTGTTCTATGTCATATGGGCATTGTGCTCATTCCAAAGAAACAGAACTAACAGGGGTATGTGTACTTGCGTGTGCGTGTGTGTGTGCATGTGTGCGCGTGTGCGTGCATGCGTGTGTGTGCATGTGTGTGTGTGCATGTGTGCGTACGTGCGCGCGTGTGCATGTGTACTTGCGTGCGCATGCGCGTGCGTGTGCATGTGCGTACGTGCGCACACATGCATGTGTGTGCGCGCGTGCGTATGTGCATGCGTGTGCGCATGTGCGTGCGTGTGCATGTGTGTGCGCATGTGCGCGTGTGTGCGTGTGTGGGAGGAGGGGCGTGAGAGAGAGAGACAGAGATTCATTTGAGGAATTGGCTCACAAGATTGTGAAGGCTGGCAAGTCCAAAAACATGCAGGGTAGGCGGGCAGGCTGGAGGCCAGGGAAGAGCTGCTGGTGGCGCCAGGGTCCCTGAGGCACTACGCTGGCACAACTCCCTCTTCCTCGGAGGAGGTCAGTTTTTTTCTATTAAGGTCTTCAACCGATGGGCTATAAGTCCCACGCATACTAGGGAGGGTAATCTGCTTGACTCAGTCTACTGATTTAAATATCAATCTCATCTGAAAAAGCATACCTTCACAGAAACATCTAGAAGAATGTTTGACCATATACCTGGGTACCGTTGCCTAGCCTAGTTGACTTAAAATTAACTGTCAGAGGCATTCACACAGGTAGAGAGGTAGGATGAATGGATGCTTGGGTGACACATGGATGGGGATAATTTTATGTAAGCATGGCTTTATTGTAGCTGTAGATTCGTTCATAGCATGGGTGTACCGTGATCTGTGTAATATTCCATGGCTAATTCCTGTTTTCTGCTTATCAGTCCTGTTAGCACGGGCAACTTGGCAGATGAGAAGCTGGGTATCGCACTTGACTCTCACTGGTTTTGTGGTTTCAGATCAGAAGAGCCCTCACCCCAGTGGCTAAAGGAGCTGAGATCTAAGAAGAGGCAGAGCCTGTATGAGAATCAGGCCTGACCAGGTAGGGAGGGGCTCTGGTGGGGGGACCTGGATGGAGCCTGTCATTCGGGGAGTCCGCAACTTGGGCAGGGAGGCAGAGGTTTCGAGATTTGGGGTGTTGCCCCCTAGGAAAGAGAGGGGAAGACATGGGCGCAAGTGTTCTGGGTTCCTGTAAAGAGGGTGGAGATGATCTGTTTTCTCTTAGTCAGGAAAACACAGCTGGACCGCCTGGGGTGGGTGACAAAATCACAGGCAAAGAGTCTGTCACTGGGGTTCTGGCTAGCCCTCACTGCATCTCAGTCCCCTTTTATAAAATGAGAGGGCTTAATCTGAAAGTTTCCGAATCTCAAGTACATTCATGTACAGCCTGTATAATTAACATAAAAAAAAAAGATTAAAAAATTAAATGATTAGGCATGCCCTGGTATAGATCCCAAATGTGGGACTTCAGTTTCCCCATCTGCAAAATGGGGTCACAGAGCCTAAGTCCCCGAGTAGCCCCAGGTTCAATGTGAATGCACCTCAAGTGCTTCCTGTGAGCCCCAGGGTGGGAGTGTGGGGTACACACTCCCTAAAAGTGAGCTCTAACGGGGACCCACCACCCCTTGTCCACACACTTGAAATCCAGAATGCTGTGACACACAGTGTTTACATCACTCCCTTAGTGACAAAACCTGACCTGCTTGGATACAGGTAATGCCATTTGGACTTTATTTTCCCTATTTTTTGTGACTACACATTATGCTGCAAGAATATTATGTGCTTGATTGTAGCGATGTTGCGTAATATATATGTATATAAATATATTACATAATATTTATAAATATGCATGTATGCATATATATATGTGAATATTTGCATATCATAAACTCCAGAAAAGACTAAATTCTGCAGTAAATCTATCTGCTCAGGGGCTTTGGATAAGAGACCGGAGCCTGCATTTATTTTGTGTTTAGTGCTGTACACGTGACCTCAGTTAAGCCTCCAGTAATCCATTTGAGGACACTGAGGCTGAAACCCTGACCTGACTATCCTGACCTGACTAAATGTCCCGTTCATTCCAGTGTGTGGGGCTGCCTGCCACCTTCCTACCCTTCCAAACAAGCAAGCACACAAAAAAACCCCCACGGCCTCTTGCCTGGCCTGTGGCTTGTGGGGGTGGCTGTCTTGGAGAATACCAGGAAAGGTCTTAAAGCTTAATGGTAGGTAAGAATTGGGCCTGCTGTCCCCTCGACTGACACCAGGACTGTGTCCCTTCCTCTCCACACAGGGGACACTGCCACGTCTAATGAAAAGAAGCCTTAATGTCAGGACCCTAAGACAAGGCCACGCTGCTGCTGCTCCTTCCTGCGTAATGGTTACCTGCCTGAGCCCTTCGGTGGTGGGGAGGCTGCTGCGCAGGCCCCTCGCCCCCTCCTGCCGGCGCTCCGGGGATCCGGGCGGAGAGGCTCGCCCCCAAGCGCTTGCGCGTCTCCCCAGACAACGTTTCAGCCTGGGAAAGACGCCAGGCTGCCCAGAAATGTCCATGATGGCGGTTTGTTTTTTTTTTAATGTAAAAATGTGCATTTCTCCCCATGGTAGACGCCTACAGCAGCTGCAGGAACACGGACGTGAGGCCGGACCGCCTCCCTAGGTTCTGGAAAACACCTGAATTGTGCAAGCACCGCTTCCCCCGCGGCCCCAGGGCAGGTCTTTCTCAAAAGGATGATTGCAAGGAAGACGAAACCGTTCATTTCCTGCTGTAACGGTGGTCTTGGGCAGGGCCACGGGGCTGGGGGGTTCTGACCGCTGCTTTGGCGAGGTCCATCTCCCTCTCGCAGGATCGGCAGTGCCGGTTTTTAAACGTCAACGCCCCTCCCCCTTCCTTCCAAATGTGTTGGTCCTCACGCTTCCAGCGGGGCTGTGTATATAGTGGACCTCTTTTATTGTGTGTCATTTTCGTTTGCTTTAGAAGGTGATAAAGCAATAATTCAGCCAATTTTCCTTGAAAGTTGATATGTATATGTGTTTTTACGTTAAGGAACAGGAGGATAGAGGTGTGGCTACTTGGCTTGAAGTATCTGATCATCTCAGGTTATCTTAGCCCTACCCAGGCTTTTACAGACGATCCCCATCTCACCCCTGTGTGTGGTTTCCTGGTTCCTTTTCATCTGAGCTCCGGTTTCTGTGGCGTGACCTTTGACCCTGGGCCTCCAGGGTCCATGAATGCAGCCCACATGGCAGTGCCTTTCCCACTCAAACAGCACACCGCCCTGGGAATTGGTTTTCTCCAGAGTCAGTTTTGAACTCCCCCTGAGCTGCTGGCCACCCTGCACTGGCCTCAGAACAGATGCATGAGGGAGGGGTTCTTTTGGTCCTTCTCACCTCTTCCTTCTACCCTCCCACCACTGACTTCTACCCAACCAAGTGCTCTTTTTAGGTCCAAATGCAGGATGGGAGGATCTTGCTAAAAGCCCTTCTCTGAAGGGGAGCCCCCCTGGGCCAGGGACTCTGGACAGAAGTCCTGGGTGCTAGGTGACAAAGGATGAGGTTCACCCTGCCTCTTTTTTTCTTGCTGGCTCTAAGTTCATTCCCAGGAACCTCCAAGACCTCTCGGGGCTCCAGACACTCTTGACTCTGTTCTTCTCTATGGAAATCTTTCAACAGCAGCCCCCTCCACCCATGAAGCCTAAGGCCCCAGCAGACATCGCAGAAATGCTTGGCTGGCCACCTGCCATGCCTGGAGTTGCCATAAACTTTGTGCCAACCTTGCCTGGGAGATGCCCATTGGTGAGAAAGATGCTTGGGCAGTTTATGGGCGTGGCCTAGGGCTGAGTTCCTGATGGACCCAAGCACAGTACTGGCTACATACGGAAGTGGTGGGTACATGCATGCTCCCTCCCCCGATTTCACCCCACCACTGGTGACAATCTTTCTTGATAAAACCATTATTTGCAAATGGTGTCACAACAGGCCTCTCTTCTCCCTGGCCACCTCTCCAAGAGTCCATTTGTATCCCATCATTCTTCCTCCCTCATCTTCCTTTACCATCTCCTCCCTCCCTTCTGGGTGGGGCAGGGGATGGGTGGAGAGTTACCCGCTAGGACACACGACTGTTCCCTGGAGAGTGGCTGCAGGTCAGCACCATGGACAAGGACTGGAGGGTCCCACCCCCATCCCTCCCTGAGTCCTGCTGCCTGAGCTTTCACTGCTGACAGGCAGTTGTTGGACCCTGTCACCTGCCCAGCCTCGTGCATCTGGAAGCCTCACGCGTCTGTGTCTGGAGGTTTGGCCATGCTTGATAATAGTTTGCATCCTCTTCATTCCCTGAGTAAGTGGTCGATCAGTTCTCTGTGGCCATTTGGGGATTTAATTCCTCCAGAAACTACTTCAATTGATTTTTTTTTAAAGGCCCAGTTCGTGTTTTATAACAATGTTGACGTAGTGCTTTCCAAGTCAATCAGTCCCCTTTAGAGACACTCCTAATGTGTTCTGACCCTGACTTCCTCTCTTGGTTGCTTTTTTCCTTTGTCTTTCTGACGGTGAGGCACCATCTTAGACAGTAAGAAATGACCTGTTCTGTTTTTGCAGAACTCTCAATCCTGAATTAGACATGTTTTAGCCCAAGTATACTGGAAAGGAAAATGAGATTGACCTAGAGATCTTTTGCCTAACCCCCCACACCCTGAGTGGAAATAAAAAATGCAGTAAATTCCTTGGTGATTAGGACATACAAAATCCACCCCTTTAAATTCACTAGAACAAGCCATGAACATCATCCTCAACTCCTTTTGAGTTCTGCAGCCTCTCTCCACCACAGAGTAGACAATCACTGTGGGCCAGGGGCGACCCTCTCCAAGCAGGCTCCCTGTGACCTCTGGGTCCCACTAAGATTGGTGCAGCCAGGATGCTTGGAGCCTTTGCAGATAAGATAGCTGGGCCCATGGCGTCTCTCTCCTCCTTCTAAATAGGATGAGCTTTTCGTGGCTAAGCAAGGGGTCGCATGCTAATTTCTTGAGTTAGCCTAGAGTCATCCATGGAAATCTGTCTCCTTTTAAACTCACTTAATATGCCTTATTCATCTGTATGCAATCAATTCCCCTGCCCTCCTCTACCTGCCTCCTCTGGGCCTTTGGCTCTCCTTAAATGAGTGAACACAGGAAGCAGATTCCTACGGATGTACAGTCTCTCCTCACGTCTCTCTCTCTGTTTTTTCTCCCTCGCTCTCCCCGCCCTTTGCACAGATGGTCTTCTGATTAGTCTGAATCTTTTTCCCTTCCAGTAGATCCTCTTCTTCATGGTTTCTTGCCTAAGGAAACAGAGGCCTTTGGCCTGTGACATTCCATGGCAAGGCCTCAGAAATCAGTATTGTGGAGAATTCCTCGGTGCCACCAGAGAAATTCTGGTGCCAGAGAAACCTCACGGCATTTGGGATGTTGGGCATTTTGAGTGAGGCGGGCCTGAGAGCCCCAGGTTGTCTCAGACTGGGGGAAAGGACAATCGATAGGGGTGTTTTCTAGGGGGACGAGCCAAGTCGTGTGCTTTTTGGACAGATGTGTTATCTTCTGTGTGTCCCGGGAGGTGAGGTTTGCCAAGGAGCAAAGCTAGGGATAGGCTTAACCCTGAGGTCCTGAACCTCAGGGGCTATGCAGGGGACTTAGAAGCCCCTGGGAGTGACTGCCCTAAGGAGACCTCAGTGGCTCCCTCCACGTGCTGAGAGCTGCCTTGTCCATTTACGATTTTATATTTTCCATCACCACACCCCAGGTTGCCCCAGGAGCCAGGTATAATTGCAAAACTAAACATGGCAGGCGTGCAGTTGGATCACCGGCAAAACTAAATGCTTTCTTCAGAGTGACTCGGGCCCACATGGAAGCCAGCGTCTACCCAAGGAGAAGGCTCCCAAGCTAGCCTCTCCCTCACCAGTTCCTACTTCTCCTCCTCAGTCCCTGGGGCTCCTCCCATGCAGCCCTGTCCCTTAATACAGGAAGCTAGATGACTTGCCTTCTGTAAACTAGCATTTCAGGGTGGCCCTGATGGGAGATGGGAGGTGGGAGAAAAGCTCTCTCCGGTGGGAAATACCCTCCCGCCTCATGAAGCCGTGGCAGGTGACTTCAGAAATGGAGAAACCTCCTGTAGCTTCTGATTGTGCCTTTCCTCCGTTAACACCATGAGTTAAATTGGGAAAGCAAAAGTCCCAGGGCATCGTGATGCCCTGGGGTCAGAGGGACAATATAGAGGTGGAGGGAGCCGCTCAGAGCAAGCAGAACCCAGTGGTCATCTAGAAGGGAGTCCCCTTGGGCTCTGTCCCCTTAGGGAGGGGCGTATCTATCCAAGCTCTGTGCTGACTGTTGGAATTCTGGGTCAGCAGAGGTTCTGGAAACATACAACCATGTAGAAAGAGCCAGTAGGAGTGAGTCTTAGCCAGTCTGTATCTCCTTTTGCTCCCCACCCCCACCCCGCTAGAGCTTGCTTTCTTTTGTCTGGGTTGGTCCTTGCGGGGAGCAGGACAGAAAGCCAGGTTCAGGCATGTCGACCTCAGCCTCTCCCCCTGCCCTCCCACAATCCCCATAAATAGTTACCCTAGAACCTGGTGCCGAACGTCCTCCACGAATCAGGCTGGCTTTTGTGACAATCTCCAGTGACATTACGTCTGCTCAAAAAAAGAAAAAAATGCCATTGTCTAAAGGAGAATTTGAGCTTTTTAATGGTCTCATTCCACATAGCCTTATACAGCCTGTAAATAGGGGGCTTACAAAAGTAATATACTGTGTTAAATGGAAAATGTTTTGTACTGTTTGCTAACTCATAGCAGTATCCTAGAAGTCATGTACTTCCAAGGTGACTTGGGTCCTGAAGACGCGTTGTAAGATGCGGGGAGCGGGGAGTGGAAGTGCATCAGTATCCTGTGTAATTTCCTAACCCGTCTTCTGGGTCCCATCGTCAGGTCTTTGGGTCATGATGGAGAAGGGACTCGAGCCCTGTGTGTAGGAACGTTAAGCCTCCTGCCAGCTGGCTTTCCTGTAATTGCCTTACGAATTCCCAAACCCGAGGAGCTCCGAGCAGACGGCGGACGAGAGGCACTTTATCCAATCCCAGAAAGAACCTCTAGTCATGTGACTGAGGATTCATCCAGAAAAACCTATATTTTTAATGTTAAAACAAGGGGGCTTCCCGGACCTCACAGAGTATTGGGTGTTGACAAGTGCTTTTATATTTTGTAACTGTAAAGAGGTTTCATACACACATCCGAGCAGTTGGGGATCTAGTCAACTGCCATAGAACACAATGACCTTTGCATGTACAAAGATGTTGCATTCAGACTATGAAAACAGCAAATAAAGCTTTGATGCGAGTCGCACTGGAGAACTGGTGTGTCTGTGTGAGTCAGTGGACTCTCCACGCATGCGTGTGCTGAGCCGGGGGCCAGGCAGGCGGGGGAGGTGGCTGGGGTCCTGGGAGAGGGAGCCCGTGGACACAGCACAGCAGGGTGCTACCTCCTGGCTGTGGGCCATCTGAGCATCGGCTCTCCAAAATGAAGGTGGTGGTAGCGACGTGAATGGGCAAGAGTTTAAGGTAGTGGTTCCCATGTCGGTGGATTGTGCTCCCAGGAGGACATCTGGCAATGACAGGGGACATTTCTGGTCGCCATGAGAGGGGATGGAGATGCTACTGGCTTCTAGCGAGTAGAGGCCAGGGATGCTGTCATGATCACCTTTATTCCTTTGAGGTTAAAGCTGGGCCCTGGAGCAGGCCAGCTCCGCTCCCACTTCTGCTGTGTGGCCGGCATAAGTGACTCGACCTCTCTGAACTCAGTTTCTGACCCATCTATAAAAACAGGGATCACCATTCCTCCCGTAAAGAGGGCTAGGTGAGGAGCAAGCATAACGCTCATGGAGCTGGCACAGTGCCTTGCACATTGCAGGTCTTCAACACGTGCAGCTGTTAGTCACACATGCCTTTTACATGGACAAAATCGATCTGACGGGCCTGCTACAGCAGCCCATGGAGACAATCAGATGGCTTTACACCGGTGTGCAGGGTATGTTTAAGGTGATCTGACTTAAAATTAGGCCCTATAGCACATGGAAAAACTAAGAGAGTCGGGGGTCCCTCCCTTTAAGAACTGGAGCCTTTCCAAGGATGTCACGCACCCCAGTAGGAGATGGTGGCACCGAGAAGTCAAACAAAGGGAGGGGTGGTCACTGGAGCACTTTGCAGCCCCATGCCCCCCACCTGGAGGTGCCGGGCTTCCCACAAAGCTGACGAGGGCTGTCTGCTCCCAGGAAGTCATCAGGAGCCACAACTGAGGGACACAGAGGCACTGGGGCCCCCCGGATCCGCTATTGGAGTGCAATGGGCCGAACAGAATCAGGTGGACAGACCGCTGCCTCAGCAGGCCGGGATGTGCTGGGCTGTCAGAAAGCACCCATAAATACGATGCTTCTCACAGGCCGACAGTCTGCAGGCGGTGCTGCCCCTCTGTCCTGCCTGAGGCGACAGCAGCAGGTTCATTCTGGGCTAGGCAGGGTGGGGAGGCGGGAGCTGCCCTGGCAGGCCTGGCCCTTCCGTGGTCTCCACAGCTTGCCCCCGTGTGAACCGGGGATGCACTTGCGGCTTGGAGCTGAGGGGGGGACCCGAGGCAGCCACCGAGCCCAGTGGGGGTTAGAGGGCGGTGGCCAGGATGAAGCCCCTGGGCGCGTGCTTAGGGCAGGAAACCCTGCAAAGTCTGAGCACAGCTGAGGAAAGGGGGTGGGTGTAGGTGTGGGTGCCTTAGGGACCACCGTGGAAGTCTGAGATGGGTGTGTGTGCGCGTGTGTGTCTAAGAGCAGGTCCTTGTGCAGTGGGTGGGATGTGACTGTACAGTGACTATGGACGCTTGTGTTAGTTTGTGTTTGCTGATAAACCGGAGAGCAGTCGTGTGTGTGTGTGTGTGTGAGAGAGAGAGAGAGAGAGAGAGAGAGAGAGAGAGAGAGAGAGACCATCAAGAGAACCCTTCTACATGACCACTGCAGGGCCTGGATTGTGTCACGGTCCCTATAGGGATGAGGAGGAGCTGTCTGTGTCTGTGTCTCTTTAAGTGGCTGGCACATAGTAAGTGCTCCATAAATGCATGAGCAATGAAGAACCCAATGTATGGGCACTGGTCTGCAGCAGGTGTCCCAGGACCTGGTCAGAGCCATACTTCCTCTACATGTCTGTCTGTCCATCTGTCCATCTGTCCATCTCCCACCAGTCTGTGGTCTCCTGTTCATCCTGGTCACCCAGCACAGGGCCAGGCACCGAGTAGGTGCTCATGGAATCTGTGGTGAACAGAGCAGCGAGTAGACAAAAGGCTGCAGCTTGGGGGGTGGAGGCGGGAGAGATCCCTGTAGGGGAACCCCGAAGCCTGCCCTCTGACCAGGGATTGGAGTGGTGTCCCACAGAGCTCCAAAAACCCCATTTTGGGGGAAGGTCACAGGCTTTGGAGCCAGGCCCCATCCCAGCCTTGGGGAAGTGGCCTCGCCTCACTGGGCCTCAGGGTTCCCCTCTGTAAAATGGGATTCTGGCCCCACTGACTGTCCCTGTCCCTGTGGTCTATAGAGGGGGCTCAGGGGACGTTTGTTGAATGACTAAAAGGCTGAATGTGGGCCGTGAGTAATGACCCTGTCCATAGGCAGCCAGGTTCTGTAGCATGACTCCAATCACATCCATACCTGCTTCCCCCTGAGTGGACCTAGTGACCCATTTTCCTTTGGTTGAAGTCAGAGGTGTCCTGGGGACATGGCGGAGCAGCACGGAGCACCGGAGCAGGCCGTGGCTGGCAAGAGTCATGGAGGCCTGGGAGGCAGCTACAAGGTACAGGGCCGGGTGGGGACTCAGGGCCCTGGGCCCAGGGCTGCTCTTGGGCCTCAGAGTCAGCTTCGCCACAGGAAGCGGCCAGCAGGGCCAGGAGGACACCTCACCCCTGTGCCATGAACTCCTTGCACGGCTTCGCTGCATCTGCCCTCTTCTGTGTCCTGGTCTGCAAGATGGAGCTGTTCACACACACCCTGCCTGTCTGAACGGGGCGCAGGGGACCCCAGGAGACATGGCACTGACTCCTGCTGACTTTGGTCCAGTTCCCAGCCCTCTCTGGGCCTCAACAGTCCCATCTCTAAAATGGGAACGATGCTCACACTCCTTAGCCCCCAGAGCTGGTGTGAGAGCTAACTGCACGTGCCGTTGCCATGGCAGCTGACTGAGACCTGGCACTTGTTGGCTCTGCCCTCTCTAAGCTATCCTTGGGGCTCCAATTCGAGATGGCCTGAGGATGGGTTGACTAAAGAGGGAATTGGGGACAGGGGCATTCCTGTGGAGGATGTGCTGGTGGCTTTAACACAGTGGGGGCGCCAGGGAGGGGAAGGCAACAGAGAGACCGGCCTGGTTCTGAGCCTGGTCTGTGGGTGACATGGGGCCAGCCTTGCCCTGCAGACCCTCAGATGTCTCCTGGGAAGAGCATAGCACTACCTAGTGGCCTCTGAGGGCCTGGTCAAAGGCAGTGCCTACCTTCCACCTGAGGGAAGGTGGGTGCCTCTCCTGGGCCTTCCTGCCTCCCTATGGCATCTGTGGGCCCCGCTCTGTCCACACCAGTGTATGGGAGAAGAGACCGCTGACTTAATGAATCCCGGTGTCCCCACTTAACTTGCTGTGCAGCCTGGGACAAGTGACTCACCCTTTCTGAGCCTTCTACAAAATGGCCAGAGTAGGTGTCCCCCGGGGACCTTAAAAAAGACCGTTTGTGCTTCCAGATGTGGGAGAGGTAGCACCTTCCTGTGCCCTTGCAGCCCCTTTCTCTCTGGGCCTGGGCAGCTGAAGGTCAACCCAGAGTTTGCAAACTGTCCCCCACAAGGTGTTTTTAAATGCAGACATTTCACATTAAGGAAGACAGACTTCTGGCCTTGCTGCAGTTTCGAACAGAGCCCACATCGCCCCCTAGCTGCCGTAAGCGACTTCGTGTCCCTGCAGTCCTTCCCCAGGTCATCAATCTGTTAGGCTCCAGTCTAGCTCTTTCCGGCGGCCAGTTCCTGGTTTGAGCTTCCTAGAGGCATTCCCCTCCATGGCCACCAGAGGGCAGTGCAAGCCTGCAGTGGTGCTGGCTCCAAGTCGGTACCAGGCCGAACTGATGGAGCGGAGGGATGGTACCTCCTTCCGGAGCCCCAAGGGGGACCGTGCAGGACGGCGGCCGGGGCTGGGAGCTCCACCCTGGGCAGACGCTCAGGACACTGCCCTTCCAGGTGATTGTGTACGAAATGGAGAACTTCCAGGGTAAGCGGTGCGAGCTCTCCACTGAGTGCCCCAACCTGACGGACAGCCTGCTGGAGAAGGTGGGCTCCATCCAAGTGGAGTCTGGGCCGTGAGTACCTGGACCTCCCCCCCACCCCACCCCCAAACCCTCCTCACAGCTCTTAGATTTCAGGGAGTCTGGAGGTCTGGATTTAAGCTCCAGGTATGCTGTGGGGCCTCAGGCAAATTTGCTCTTTGGCCTCAAGTTTTCCCACCTGTAAAGAAAGGAAGTTGACCTGTAATGCTCCTAGAATGCTCTTGATCATTGTGGCAAAAATAATACCAATATAATAAGAATAAGAATAAGAAGTCATCTTTAGAACACTTACTGTGTGCAGACATTGTGCAAGCATTTTTCAAGCACCCTACACAGAGGCTGCACGTAAAATAGATTCGCAGTACTGTCTCCCAGGATGGTTTTCCGGTTCCGAGTCTCAGCTTCCAGTCCATCCCAGGAGCCCCTTCAATAACAGGACCCGCGATCTAGGGTTGGCAGGAGGGTGCAAGGTCAAAGGTCAGCTGCTTTGGGCCCCTCCCGCCCTCACGAGGTGACCCGGTGTCCTGCCTCCTACAGGTGGCTGGGGTTCGAGCGCAGGGCCTTCCGCGGGGAGCAGTTCGTCCTGGAGAAGGGCGATTACCCTCGCTGGGATGCCTGGTCCAGCAGCCAGCACAGCGACAGCCTCCAGTCCCTGCGGCCGCTGCACGTGGTGAGTCTGGCTCCTGCTGGGAGCTTCTCGCAGCGGGGCATGCTGGGAGCAGGTCAGGCCCGCTCATGTCACAAGCCCGGCCGCCGAGGGGTTGGTCATCATTTCCGACCTAAAGGATTGTGTGGGACCAGGAGAAGCTGGCTGTCGAATGGTCACTGGGCCGGGGATCGGGACGTCAGGGTTCGCACCTTGACTTAGCCAGCACAGCGCTGTGACCCTATTGCAGTTCTGGACCATACGGTCCAGGCTCGGGTCAGCACTGAGAAGTACGGTCTGCAAAGTAGCGTCAGGAAGTAGCTAACTGCACACAGCTCGGGGGCGTTGCTCGCGTCTGTTCACCTGCTGAAAGGGGACTCGGCTCATGTGACACTTTAAAATGTTGCTCTTCTCTCTCACCTGCTTCATTCACACTTGGTGGCCGCTCCAGCCCCTTCTTCTTGTCACAGTCACCTCGGAGGGCAGTGGGAGGGGCACAGCTGGGAGACCCCGTCGGAGTCCGGTTCAGGAAAGAGGGAATCCTCCTGTGTCAATAATTTTGATCTCCTTCGGCCTTCTCTGTGCCTCAGTTTCCTGTCTGCTAACTGATGGGGTGGAATGAGGCCTGCAGGCCCCCCTCTTGGTTCCATGGCTCTAAGGGTCCTAAGGACACAAGCCCTGGAGGAACCTCCCAAGTCCCCACCGCCCCTGCAGTGGGTTTGGGGGTACGGGAACCCCATGAGTCCCCTCCCTCAGGCAGGGGTCTCATTATTTTGTGGGGTCTTGATCCTTTCCTGCACCCGGAGCCTGCCCGGCCCCCATTCTGGGCAGGGGAGCAGCCAGTTCACGCCACGATCGTGTTGTGCCCAGGACGGTCCAGACCACAAGCTCCACCTGTTCGAGAACCCAGCTTTTGGGGGCCGCAAGATGGACATAGTGGACGACGACGTGCCCAGCCTCTGGGCTCATGGCTTCCAGGACCGTGTGGCCAGCGCCCGGGCCATCAATGGGACGTAAGGGACCCCGCCTCCGCTCGTACCCCGGCCCACCCAGCCTCTGCCCACTGTTTCCTGTTCTTGATTCGTGTCGGCTGCCCCTGCCCCATCCTTGCTCAGAGCCCTGCTCCAAGTCCCCATGAGTCGAATGTCCGATGGCTTGCACTCTCGTACCCCTGGGCTCCCCAAAAGCCTTGATGTAGGGAAAGTTTTATCTTTTTTTAATCAACTAAATGCTGTTCTTCCCACCAATTCCCTTTTCTGAACATCCCCAGGCCCTTGAACTGACTTTCAGGGTTTGTGTGTGTTTTTCTTAGAGTCCTTGTCCTTACGAGGGCGCCCAGGATATATGTGATTCTCTAGGTTTGGCCTGAGTGGTGCATAGGGGAGCAGGCTCATCACCTCCCTCCTTCTGGGCTTAATGTCTCTGTTAATGCCACGTCAGGCTCCTCTTCCCTGTGTCAGTGACTATACCTCCCTGGCGGGTGCATCTGAGCGTGGTCAGAGGCCGGCTTTCAAAGCCTCGGGCTGGCC